>VCJN01000113.1:0-222314 GCA_006384855.1 Tetraselmis striata | reverse complement strand
TTAATGTATCTATACATATCTATCTATCTATCTATCTATCTATCAATGCATGTGTATTTCAGTGTATATGTATGTAATCAAAGCATTGTTGATGCAGTATCAATATAACCGGTATGGGTATCATGCAGAGAATGTTACGGATTGATTGGGGAGTGCTGTCCGGGTGTGCGGATGGGGTCGCGCGTCTACGCAACAATCCGCGTTGGTATTGTAATGACCGCAAAATGTGCCTATAGCCCACGACAGGCGACAGCATTGTGTGAAGTTGGATAACAGAGCTCCAGATGAGTGCTGCGCTAGACTTGTGCGAGTTTGACTATCAGATGATGCAGCCGCCATCGTGTAGGGTGGGACTGGGAACCCGTGCATGGCCCCTCTAGCTTTTTCGCTGACACCGATTGATGCTCTCCCCCCTTTTTGTGAAGCCGCGCAATGTGCTACTGGCCGGCGGCAGGCTGGGCGGAGTCGGCGGCAGCGGCGGCGAGGTGGTGGCCAAGATCTCGGACCTGGGGCTGTCTAAGCACCTGGCGCAAGGGCAGAGCTCCTTTATGAGCGACCGCGCGGGTGGGACGCGCGGCTGGCAGGCACCAGAGCAGCTGGAGCCGCCACCAGGTGAGGCGGAGCGCGGCAGCCAGAGTAGCTGTGCTAGGGATCGCACCGGCTCCACAGTCGGCACGTGGACGGCGGGTCGGGTGCAGTGTGCGGCTATGCGTACGATGGCGATGCTGTGACCTTCCGCACTTGTCCGCTGTGGCGTAGGTGATGCGAATGAATAGTATAACCTCGATTGTCAACGGCAGTCGACTTCTGGGTGCACCCGTCTACACGTAGAGGTGCTCATGACACCCGAATGCACCGAAACTTGCAACATCAGAATGTCCAGATAACTTGATTGAGCTCTCTCTCTTTCTCTCTCTTTCTCTCTCTATGTATACGCATATATGCAATATATATGTATACTTCAATCAATATATATATATATGTGTGTGTGTGTGTGTGTGTGTGTGCGTATTCATCTTGTACATGTACATATACATATGTATATATGTTTTGTTTATTTTTGGTTTTGTTTAATTCTTAAGTTATCCAGCGAAGCGTCGATTTTTCGGCGGTGAGCTTTATTGCCGTACGGGTACCCGTATAGTGCAGCAGATCGGGCCTATAGGTGCATGACTAAAGCGCTTATCTACTGGCATGTACCACTAAGTACTAGAATTCACCCATCCACCCGCCCGCCCACGGTCCTTAATTACACAACCGTCCGATTACGATCTCACGGTTGGGAGGCTATGAGTACTGGTACTCGCTACTCGCTGCTGGTAATGGAAAAAACAACTCTGGTACTTCAAAGCACTGGCAATGCAAACGCTCGCTGCTGGTACTTCAAAACGCTGGCAATGCAATTGATGGAACTGTACGCCAGTGATATAGAGCCCGTTCTTTTAAATTTTTCTGAAAAATCGACGCATCGCTGATTCAACTGTCAAGTTACTTCATATATACACATGCATTCTTCGCCTACAACCACAATTACGTGCATATGGAGCTGTAGATGGTTTAATAAGGGCATCATCACCTCTCCATGATCAATATGCATATTTATCCCTTTTCTCTTCCTGCATCACCGACACCACCACAAGCACACACAAGTTGCTTAAATGGGAACGGTGGATGATGGAACCTCAAGATCGATGTGTGTGTGTGTGTGTGTGTGTGTGTGTGTGTGTGTGTGTGTGTGTGTGTGTGCGTGTCGAGGAAGGGGGGAGGGGGGGCAGTGAAGTGGCGAGAGCTGACGCTGTGTCTGCACCGGCAGGCGGGGTGTACCGAATGGAGAAGCGCATGGACACCTACTCGCTGGGCTGCCTGTTGTTCTACTGCTGGACGGGCGGCCGGCACCCCTTCCCGGGACAAGGCGTCCGGCAGCTGTTCAACATGATGCACGGCAAGCACGACCTGTCGGCGCTGGGCCACCTGCCGCTGCACCAGGCGCTGGTCGGCTGCATGCTGGCGACGGTGAGCGCAGCAACGCGGTGGTGCCTTCTCCCCTGGCAACGCCAGCCGATGCGGGTGCCGATGGGAAAGGGTCGACTGTGCCCTGTTCCATTCGGACTTGGCATGCCGCGCCCCCGTCGGCATCAAGACTTGACGACCGCCGCCCGGTTCTAGGCTCCACGCATTGGTGGATTGCACCGCGGTGTTGTTTCTTTCCGAATGTTCCGGTTGTATTGTTTTTGTCTTTTCGAATGTTCCGGTTTGTATTGTTTGCTTTATGTCCTGTGTACTGATTATATGAGATTGCACCTGTGTGAAAATTACTGCGAGGAACTGTGAGGCTGCACTTGTCACTCGGCGTTGCTGAAAGTGTGTCATGAAAGTCAGTGCCGCCGCTCAGACCGGAACCAGGCTTTGGGTTCGCTGCATGAACGTTGCCATTTTACCCCCGCAATTAGAGACAATCTTTTATTTATCCTTATGAAAACACGCCGCGAATAGTATAGCACGACGTCCCCTTAGCTCGACGGTAAAAATAACGCACTTTCTTTATTGTGACCCCGTTAGTCAAGTGTATCGGGTACGTCTGGGCAAGCTGCATAGACAGTAGCCATCCGCCAATGGCCGTTGCCGCTGCCGCCGGATGTCTTTCATCACTCAAGCTTCATGGCTGATTCACGGGGGGATTCACCGCTGTCATAACTCCCCCCCCCCCCCCCCCCCCCCACACACAGGGATGGGGTCTGAAGGCGCGATTGGCCCTGAGTGTCTGTGCTGGCGCTACGCCCATCATGACCCGGCGGCGCGGCCCCGAATGGAGGCGGTGTTGGCTCACCCCGTGTGGTGGGGAGCGGAGGAGCGGCTGGGCTTCCTCTGCCGGCTGAGCGACTTCCTGACGGGAAAGAGCCGCAGCGGGCTGCGCCACGGGCGGCACAGCGCCTGGGGGCAGTTTGTGCTGGGTGAGATGCCCGGCGCTCAAAGCTGCCCACGCTTGCTGCCTTGCTACTGGTGTGAATTGCAGAAGCGCTAGAAACAAATCCACCGCTAGAATCGGTACTAGGATATCAATGCAAGCCGATTAAAAGCGGCTTTACTGCTCATACTTTAGCTGTACTCCTACTGCGATACTCGGCTGCTCGTGATCGCGATACTCATGTACAGCGCAATGTACCGGTACCCAGGTGGCGAACTAATCTCACCCTCTTGCCAGTACGTTTCATATCTTCTTCCTTGTTTGTGTATGTCCGTCCGATTATCTTTGTGTGGTCCTGGTGCTGTAGTGGCATATGCCGCACTCGTCGTCTCTATTGGCTGTCTATGTTTTAGGTATATATATGTATATATATGTCTATATTTTATGTGTATATATGCGCGCGCGCGGCTGCCCGCAAGATTATATGCGGATCATTTGTTGCTTTCATCTTCAGTCCCTCACGAGCTTCCTGCCTCTATCGCCGGTAGTTTCAGCTGCATCATGCGTTAACGCCCTTACTAAAGCAATATCATTGTGGCGCCCAGGACCCAGCAGCTTCAACTGGTTTGGTCCATAGTTAATGTCCCTTCACCCGTCCGTAATATGTACAAGTACACCCCCGGCGCAATTGTCACACAGTGAGCCCCCCCGAAGTATTTGTCTGCCCGCATTCCGTCGGTGCATCAGCGGCTGCTCAGTATCCGGAGTATCGATGCCAATACAGCATTGATTTAATGCGTGTGAAGGGGGGATCCGCACCCCCTTGCACGTGTCTCCTCTCCCTCCGCCCCATGCGAAGGGAAGGGGGGGTTTCCAACTGGTAGCGAGCCCAGTAAAACGTTTCTATGGATATACGTTACGGGTATACTAGGCAAGTATGTCGACAGGTTTGTGTTGTGTTTCCGAGGTGGATTTCGGTGCTTTGGTCGTATTTGTGTTTTTGGCTTTGTCGTTTCTTTGACCTGATGGATTGGGGTGGTGCTTGTTGCTGTACGGCAGGTCAGGGCGGAGGCGGCTGGGCGGAGACGGTGGACAGCGCCGTCATGGAGGCGCTGCAGCGGCCGCCGCACGGCGCGCAATGCGGGGAGACGCTGCCGCAGCTGCTGCGGGCGCTGCGCAACTCGCGGCACCACGCGCACCACTGGCCGCCCGAGGCGCAGGGCGCGCTGGGCGGCGCGAGTGAGGCGGCGATCTATGCCTACTTTGACGCCACCTTCCCGCGGCTGTTCCCGGCGGTGTGGCAGTGGGCGACCCACAGCGCGCTGTGCGTGGCGGAGCCAGACCTGTCGGAGCGGCTGCGGCACTGGGCAACCTGCGGCTAATGTAGTTCGGCTCCAACACCGATGACGCTGTTTGCCGCAGCTACAATGCCGGCCGGGCAGGTATCCGCCGTGTTGTCGCCGTCAGGAGCTTGCTATACAAGGGGGGGGGGGCATGAATAGGAAAACATGGTGCGGATTAATCAGTAAGCCAGTTTCGCCACCGAGAAAGTGCGACGGGGCAATAAGCAGTTGGTCGTCCATAGGGAGCCGCTATTGCGCGTCTCGGCGATTTGAAATGATTTTGGCGGCAACATTAATGTATTCGAAATTCTTGCAACTGTCTCCGGGAGTCAAGGCGCATGGCCAAATGCCTTTGCGAGTAGGAAGCGTCTCGTTTTTCAATGAACTGCCGGTAGTAGCGACTAGCCATGTGAAACACTGCTGAATTGCTGATGAAACACACCTCGCGTGGATGCAATATTGGGCGGACGGTTCGCAGTATTGGAAGGCTGGCGCGTGCTACGCCTCGAATAACTACGGTGGATATTCGTATTTGAAATGGCCTACTGGGAGTGTGCGCTGTACAGTTTGCCGTGTGATATCCGTGATGATGACGGGATTGAAAATCTGCAAAAAACCAGCGCGAGGTCGAGGACCCCTATGGTTGCTAAAACTTTTGAAGTGTAGTGTAGGAACATTACGGCAATCCGCCGGTACGCGTACGAGTACTCGTACCTGTAATACGCCGATCGCGCGCCGCCATCCATATCATCACTCCAAAACAGCGCGCAGGTCCTGCCCTGGCAGGTCGTCGCGACTACGAGTACAGGTAGTGAAAACAGCAGGTGCCGCTCGCTGTAGGGCTTTTCTCAATCGAGGTTTTCCGCGTCGTCACACCCAGCCTCAGAGTCGTCTTCAAAGTCTATGACAGCAGCGCTGACAGTCTCTCCACGCAGTGAACTGGGAATATTCCTGCTGTTGCGGCGGTGCTTTTGAATACGGGCGGCAGTCAAGGCGACGAGGAGAAACCGCGGCCCGACCATCCACCAGCGCATCAAGGACGTACACAAGCGTGGTAATCCACCGCGCGCGCGAATACTTCAGTCAAGACGGGCACTCGGGCAGCATGCCGCCGAGCAACAGCGGCGCGACCGCCGCATCGCAGTTCCCGCTTGACCGCATCACGGTTGACACTGTGGGGGAAGGGACAGAACTCCCGCTGAACTTCTCGTGGGAGCTCGACAACACCGACTACCTGCGGCGCATCCTGCGGCGTGTCACCTTGGCGCTCCGGCCGGTGTGTGGATGCCCACTCCAGGCGGACAGGGCCCGGCAAGCGCAAATTGTTTTCCCGCCCCCGGGCTGGGTCAGGACTGGCAACAGGATTGAATAGCGCGATGATATTCGTTCTATCTGCCCTGATTTCCGGGATTTCGGCGCGCGCGGCCAGTGCCAGGCGCTCGTACTCGTAGAGAAATTAGGGCGTCCCAGGGCGCAGGCGGAGCGAAATAGCAGTAGAAGAATGTATATGTATGGTCGTCGCTAATGTCCTTGGAAGATGGAGTCGCGCTATAAAAATAAATAAACTCCTCAGAATAAGGATTATATACTGCGGGACGGTCCATAATTTTTCGATAATAAGACAAGCTCCATCCGACTTGACGTAGCCAAACACTCTCCACCCTTTGTATGTATTGCACCCACAGAGCGTGGCGTCAAGCCACAACATCCCCCCCCCCCCCCCCCCCCCCCCCCCCCCCTATCTACCTCTTTCTTCACCATCGCCCCTTCTTTTCCTCCATGTGGAATATACGCAATCTCAATATGGCGATTGATAGCCGGCTTTCCTTGCATATGCGCCATCGGGCTCTCACAGGTGTACGAGCGGGCGGTGACAAGCGGCGGCTGCGCCAAGGTGAAGGACAGCCGCGGCGTCGACAAAGAGGCAGCCGACCTGGACGCCTACTACGCTCTCAAGCACATCGAGGGCAACATATGCTTCTACGCGGCGGACATGCAGACAGAGGTGGAGATGGTCGAGGAAACCGTGAGGTGGCTTCGGGAGACCCGCACCGAGATGGCGCACCACGAGGGACTGGAGGGCGTCCCCGATTTTGTTATCGAACGCGCCTTTTCCCACTGTGAACAACTGGCCGCCGAGTGCGGCAAGCTCAACCTCTCGGGGCGCCACGTCGAGCGATTGAAAATGCAGTGGCACGAGCACAAGAGGTCCAAGGTCCGGCGGCGGGGCGACGGTCCAGGTCGGCCCGGCCAAGGTGAGCCCCTCACGTGCCCTGGTCCCTAGAGGCATGTACCGCTGCTGCCTCCTTGTCGCGTTCCGCCCTCCACCCACCCCGTAACCAGTGCCGTCTCTATGTCTGTCGTGCGATGCGCTAATACGTAGCACCGCCAGTCCGCCACAAACGAGGGGTCTGGTCAACTATATGCCCCCGAGCTCGGCAGAATAAAACAAAAGTGCTGTGCTCGCACGCCCTGATGATGTAGTACAATGCTGTTCTGACTTGCAAGTTGCATCGTTACAACACCGGTACCTTGAGGGAAAAATCGCCCAGGAGCGCGTTCGACGGACCATCTGCTGTGCGCAATTGCGACGAGTAAGATATGGCGGTAGCAACTATACACGCGGCGGACCCAGTAGTACCTAGAGAGCCATATCTCCGCACACCGCCTTGGAGATACCAATATTCCGCACATCGCCTGTCAAGGATTTCGTGGGGGGTGGCAGGATGCTGCGACTCTTGCAGGAGCAGGGTTCAGGGAACCCCCAGTGTTTGTAGTGAACCCTTGGGTACAAAAAGAGAGGGCAAATGAGGTATATGCTTCGGGTACCCTAAAAACACTCGGGGTTCGCGCATGCCAATGGTTTACCCCCCAACCCCCCCGCCCTCTCCTATCGAGGGTATCGAGGGAAACCCTAAGCGAATAGGTGAAGATTCATCAGAACAATAAAGCGCTAATGCAACGCCGGTTTTAGACGCGATGTGGTGAAACAACCCCTGATGCGAAGATGCCACCAAGCAGAGGCGCGCCGCGCTCACGCCACATTAGGCATGCATCCGCCAGTGCTTGTTGGTCGCGTAGGCAGGTGTGCGCGACGCGTGAGAGGGTCTAGTCGCTATGTTAGATGTCCGACGGTCCCTTCCGCCACTCGCGGACTGACGCCGCTCACCGCTCGCAGCCGCGGCACGCGCAACTGCGGTGCAGGCGCCGCCCAAAGGAGCGGCTTCACCGGGCAGCACTGCCGTCCGCGGGACCGGCGGCAGGGTGACGTCCCCCCGGACGGCGGAGGCGCTGCTGCTGCTCCGGGGCGGCGCCCCAGTAACGCTCGCACAAGTGCAGGCGGCGCTGCAGCAGCAGCCCTCCTCGGCTGCGGTGGCAGACGCGGCCTGCGGGGCGCTCAAGACGCTGTGCGCCGGCGTCGGCACTCCCAACCGTGCGGAGGCGGGGCGGCTGGGGCTGCTGGCGGAGATGCAGGCCGCGCTGCGGCGGCACTGTCGCTCGGCCGAGGTGGCGGAGGCGGCCTGCGGGGCGCTGCGGAACATGTGCTTTGGCGACGAGGGCAACATGGCGGAGGCGGGGCGGCTGGGGCTGCTGGCGGAGGTGCAGGCCGCGCTGCGGCGGCACTGTCGCTCGGTCGCGGTGGCGGAGCAGGTCTGCGCGCTGCTGTGGGGCCTGTGCCAGGACGTGGACAACCAGGCGGAGGCGGGCCGCCTGGGGCTGCTGGCGGATGTGCAGGCTGCCGTGCGGGAGCACCCCGGCTCCGCTGTGGTGGCGGAGCACGCCTGCGCGGCGGTGATCAGCATTTGCTTTTTCAACGACGACAACAAGGCGGAGGCGGGGCGGCTGCGGCTGCTGGCGGAGGTGCGGACTGCGCTGCAGCAGCACCCCGGCTCGGTCACGGTGACCGAGGCGGCCTGCGGGGCGCTGCGGGCGGTGTGCTGGGAACACGCCGGCAACGGCGCGCAGGCGGGGCGGCTGGGGCTGCTGGCGGCGGCGCTGGCCGCGCTGCAGAAGCACCCCGGCTCGGAGGCGGTGGCGGCCGCGGCCTGCGCGGCGCTGTCGGCTATGTGCGCCGGCAGCGGTGCCAACATCGCGGAGGCGGCGCGGCTGGGGGCGCTGGTGGAGGTGTGCGCCTCGCTGCGGCGGCACCCCGGCTCGTCCGCTGTGGCGGCGGCGGCGTGCGGGGCCGTGAAGAGCATCTGCGCTCCCCGGGTACCCGGGTACTCGGGTACCAACAACACCGGGGTCGCCGCGGAGGCGCGGAGGCTGGGCCTGCTGGAAGAGGTGCACACGGCGCTGCAGGCGCACGGCTTCTGCCTGGCGATTGAGGCGTGGGGCGCGGTGTGGAGCCTGTGCCGTGACAGCGCGGAGAACCAGGCGGAGGCTGCGCGGCTGGGGCTGATGGCAGAGCTGCGCTTCGGGCTGCGGGCGGGACCCGGCTGCGACGTGGTGGTGGAGGCGGCGTGCGGGTCGCTGTGGAGCATGTGCCAGAACGCGGACAACTGCGCCGAGGCGGGGCGGCTGGGGCTGCTGGCGGACGTGAAGTCCGTCGTGGAGACCTACGACGACTCACCTGATGTGCTCGCGGCGGCTTTCGCGGCCATCAGGAACATGTGCGCCCGCAACGCCGACATCTGCGCCGAGGCGGGGCGGCTGGGGCTGCTGGCGCTCGTGCAGGCCACCCTGCGCAATATGTTTAAGGGGCTTTGGCTGCGTCACGGCGACGCCGAGGAGCGCCGGGACCTCGCGGCGCTGATGGAGGCGGCGTGCGGGGCGATGTGGGCGATGTGCGCCACCAACGCCGACCACAAGGCCGAGGCGGGGCGCCTGGGGCTCCTGGCGGAGGTGCAGATCGTGCTGCAGCAGTACCCCGGCTCGGCGGCGGTGGTGGCCGCGGCCTGCCAGGCGGTGAGGAGCATAGGCAGCAGTGCTGACAACAAGGCGGAGGCGGGGCGGCTGGGGCTGCTGTCGGAGGTGCAGGCTGTTCTGCGGCGGCACCTTGACGCGGCCGCAGTGGTGCGGCAGGCCTGCGGGGCGGTGCGAACCATGTGCCTTGAGAACGACGACAATCAGGCGGAGGCGAGGCGGCTGTGCCTGATGGCGGACCTCCGGGCGGCGCTCGGGCGGCATGCCGACAACCCAGACAACTCCGTCACCCGGGCATCGTGGAGCGCCATCGAGAGCATCTCTTCCTAGCTGCCATCCCCACATGTTGCACTCCAAAACAAGCATCCCCCCATTCGAGGCCCCCCCCCCGCCCCCCCTGGCTGTCACGCTAGGGAAGTCTGGGTCCAGGCATGCACGCAGAAACTTGATGCGTGCCTCCCGTAAGAACTCCCGCCCTGAAGCGCCCCCCCCCCCCCCCCCCCCCGGTGGAGGGGCCATCCACCCCTCCATCTGGCCTGTGCTCCTTTATGTCGCGCCAGCAGCCACCAGTGCCGGTGTCGGTGCCCATCACATGCCCAGATCCTTCCGGCTGCTCATGTGACATGCTGCGGCTGCTATCTACATGCCCGTATCTATGCCCTTGCCCGTGCCGTTGTTGCGGCTGTTGTCGCTGCCCCTGCCCCTCCCCCTATCCCGGCCCGAGCGGCTGCTGCGACCGCTTCTTGACGTGCGCACGGCGCGTCACTAGCCTGCAGCAGCGGCGTCCGTGTCTTGTGCAGCTTGTAGGAAGGCCATGCCGCTTTTTGCTGCCTTTGCGTTTAATATCAGGCTACAACGATGCTGCCTCATTTTGCGTGTAGCACCCGGGCACCAATGGCAGTAGCGGACACTAGGCGCAGGACTGCGTTACTATTGCATTGGGCGATGCGGGTTGTTGCGAAGCCATCCGCATGCAAGCAGGTCCTCGCAACACGACTGCAAACATGCTATGCGCCACAACCAGCCAACTTGTACAGCCGCGCGTGGACAACCCGGTGATCACAACCGCCCTCCGCAAGCAGCGACGCACCATCTTCATCGCCAGCCCCGCGCTCGCAGGCATCTCGGGCACTGAACTTCACCCCGGATGTTGGGTGTTGTCATGGCTGTCCAGCATCTTGACCCCCATGCACGGCATAAAGCGAGATGCCAACACCATAGGCATTACCCGACGCCATCACCGCATGCACGACCGATGCCTGGGACGAGCACAATGCCTCAGCCAATATGACCCCAGAGGGCGCCCCTATCCGCCAATTTCCTATGGTGCGTCTTCCAAACACCGGCATGTACGAACTCTTTCAAGTTCGTCACGTCCACAAACCACCACCATGCCCCGCGTGGGGATGGCCACCTCTGAGGCCGCCACGCTCCTGCCGGGCGCACCTTAAGGGGCAGTGGTCTACCTACCGGCGATGGATCACATGCCGGAGCTCCACTTCCAGATCAGCACCGGCCCCTGGCCCAAGCCTACCCAACCTGGCCATGAGACCACCCACCAAACATGTCAGCGACGACTTCCTCACCTGAGTGGGTCGTCGGCGTCCACATTGACCCTCTCGACCCCCCTGAAACAAATCATGCCTCCTCCGGGCCCAAATGGCAAAGGCCGTCACCGGAAATCTCCGCCGCCGCTACGCGGGCCTTTCCCTGCGGAGCCCACTTAATGTGGTTCCCCTTACGAAACGACTGCAAGCGCTTAGCGCCGACCCATCCACATACCCGGCCACTGTGGACATGTTCACACGCCAAACAGGCGAAACTGCCATTCCATGCAGACCACTATCCGGCGAACAGGGGGCTGTGCGCATCGCGATGTCTCTCACATCCCCTTTGGGGCTGATCTTCGCGGCGCAAACCCGCCGCATCCGCATGTGCATCGAAGATGACCCCACCTCCCCCGGCTCCTACAGCATGAGCCCTCCTGCCGCTACCCCGCCCTTGACAGCGAGTGGCCAACCATCCCGTCGCCTTGCCTGGCTGCTCGGCGCCAGCACTGGAGGTGGCACATGCCTTCACTTCGTGGACATCTCCCTGGACGCCCACGGAGGCGAACACACGTTGCCACATCCTTGTCCGAACAGCACAGATACCGAATGTGCCCACTTCATCTGAACGGGTTGGACCGCCGTCGACCCCGCCCGCGCAACCCCAAGCCCATTGACCGCCAGCTTACTCCGGCCGGGCGCCGCCCGCTGGCCACCGGCATCCCACGAGGTCGGGGGTGGGGCAGCGCCACAAATCCCCAGCGTTGGCCGCGGCCGCGGCCCATGGCGAAAAACCACTTCCCGCAACACCACCCAACCCGACCGCCCGGTCATCACCCCCAGAGTGACCGGAGGCGGTGGGGAATCCCCCGGCAGAGACCGGATCCTCACGCCCATAGAGAAACGGGTCGCGCACAAGCGCACATCCACCTCTACCCCCCCCCCCCCCCCCCAATCGCTCACTCCCACCCCCAAAGGGTCCGTCCCCGGAGGCCAAAACACGTCTCCCAACCGACCTCACAAGCCGCGACACCTCCCCGGAAGTAGAGCACCGAAAACAACTGGTCATCCAGGAAGCCGTCGCATATACTTGACAGAAGCTCCCCCCCACAGACACGGCCGCCCCTCCGCCAAAATCACCTCCTTGGCCGCGGGCGGCTCACTATAAAACCCATATCCTATCACCCGTAACCCCATCGCCTGATCTCCCCGAGGAGGATGAGGACATGGCAGCAGAAGCAGCCCACTCGGGCGACGTGTACGACGACTTGGACGAAGAAGAAGAATGGGAGGATGCCGCGGACATGGACGCAGAGGTTGAGGAGCTGCAGACCCCTCCCCCGGCCTCTCGACACCTCACCCCTACCCGCAGAAACAGCTCCCACAGCATAAAGAAAATCATTACCCACAAGGCGATATGCCCCTCCCCGAGCCGCCACCCACCGCGCGGGAGGCACTGCATAGGCAAGGACTGCTACATCCAAGCCCTGCGACGAGCAGCGCGCCACCAGCTCACCGTTTGCAACACAGTAGCACGCCACCCAGCCGCAGGCATCCCACCCACAAGGCACGTGACGGCGCCCTCCAGGTGGTGGAGGCCCCTGTAAGAAGCACAGGGAGGGCGGGACGCTTAGCCTGCCCTAGTCCCACTCCGCTTCCGCTGCAAGACATTCCCTATATGCGGAGGAGTGGGCGGTAACATGGAGCCGCCCTAGCTAGACGGAAATGACGCCCTATGAAGTTCGGACAACAAACATTAATGTTCGGTGTGTCATCAGAACATCTGATTATCTCCGTATCAATTTACCGATAAATAGAGATGTTTTGAGCTCCGTTCATGTGTGTTTAGGGCAGGGCCCCGGAGGTGCGGCTTGTGGCAGTCGGGGAGGCGGAGCGGCGCGCAGTGGATTGGGCGATGGTAGACAACATAAAGGAGGAGTGTGTGTTGGTGCTTGCGTTGTCTCAGCTCGGCGTCGGCATTTCCGCCGGGGACTCGGAACTCATCCACGGCGTCCGCCTCATCGCCGAGAAGCTTGACCCACATGCCGTCATCGTCCACAGCAACCTTCGCAACGCTTACAACGAGGCGAGATGGCGCCGCACCATCATCCAACGCCACATCGATTGCTCTTCTCTACACCATGTCATCCATGCGCTCCTGGCCTCCCTCTCCGGGGATTCGTTTCTGCTTGTGGACGATCGGTCCGTCCCTCTGCGGTCGGAGGACGGCGTGCAACAGGGCGGGCCATTGGCCACAACTTTCTACGTCGCTATTCACCCCGAGGTACAGGACTGCGACAGCACGTTGGAGGTCACAGACGGGTCGGCGCGCTTCAACGCCGACGATGGGTATTTGGTGGGTCTCCCGGAGCACGTTTCGCCGGCCCTTCACGCCTTCCGCACGTCCATCAAGGCGTCCGTGACGCTCGAGGTGCGCTTCGACAAGATGCACGCGTACATCGCGGACATGGAGGCCGCGCGGCGTGAGGCGCCGGCCGACATCAGGTGGCCCATGCTGGATGGCCAGTACGGCACCCGGTCCTCAACGAGCTGCTCGGATCGCCAGCCAGGGTATGTGCTCGCCCACATGTGTGGCAAGGCGGAGGAGCTATGCGAGGAGGTGGACGCCAGCCTGAGCAAGCTCCTATCTACCGGGCTCAGCCGTCAGTACACCCACGCGCTGCACCACCACGCATGGGCCCTGCTCAAGCATTGCATGCCGCTCAGGGCGGGGCATTGGCTCCGCAAACTGCCTTCCATTTGAGGTTGTGGCCTTGGCAGAGGCGGTGGATGCCACTGTCCTCACGGCGCTCGAGCGGGTGCTAGGGGTCTCTTTTTATCCCTCCATGTACGGCACCGACACCAATCCGGCTGTCACCAATTTCTTGGCGGAGTTTTTGCACGACCATGACCCAATGGCAGCAGAGGCGGCTACTTAGCGCGAGGATGTAGTGGCCAGGGCGCGCAGTAGGCTTCACCTCTCCACTCGGTTGAAGGGCGCTGGCATCCGCCGCATGGCTACCGTCCGTGATGCCGCCTTCATCGGCTGCATGAATGACATCCTCCCAAGGTTCCTAACTAAAAACTCTAGCACCAACACCGCCACCCCTGGTTTCTTTTACCCACAGCTTGAGTCCGTACTTGGCCGAGGCAGCTTCAACGCAACTTCTTCCGCCGCCCCGCCGGTATGACCACTTCCTCAACGATGCTCATGGGTCGGCCAGCTACGCCGCGGCGATGCGCGGGGCGTGAGGCCGCCTCCAAGGGGCTACTCCTGGCCACCTCAGCGATGCGGATGCCCGCGTGATGGAGCGGGAAGCGGAGGCTGCGTCGGGCTCGCAAAAGGAGCTGACGGCATTTCGCCATTACCATTTCTAGACCATGCCAACAACTCTTGGCTTCACAACAAAGTTTGCACTCTCCCTATCACATGTAGGGAACGGATCTTGCTCAACCAGCTCGACGCAGCGTCGGGCATGTGGACGGTGGCCATCCCCACCGCGCGGACGGTCATGACTTCGCACGAGCAGCGGGAGGTCACGGCGCCGGGTACTTCTTTCTGCCTACCCCATGCCCGGCCCCGGTGCTTGGGAGCTAGGTCATTGTGCCCTCGACATAGCACAACCCCGTCACCGTCGACCTCTATCTATGGCGACGCGCTCATGAACCTCCCGGCACCTTGAGACGCCCACTGGCGTGTACAGCACGACGCTATCGCAAATGATAATCACTGTGTCCACGATCTAAGTATTGCAATACGCCGGGAGGTGGACGACTTGTTCCGGCAGGCAGTGCCTCTCGGCAACACCGTACCCAGGCATGAACTCAAGAACCTGGTGCCGGGCGAAGAACTCTCCCGCCCAGCGTTCCACGTAGTGACCGGGAGCTATAATAATCCCCGGAGCTTGAAGTCCGCGTTGCTGGAGCTCAAGACTATGCGGTACGGGGTCAAGTACTGCGGTGCCCCGGGCCATGGATGTGGATCGGTTTGAGCGCTCCATGATGGGCGGCATACAACGGGGGTTGACAGTGCAGGATGCGGCGTGGCACAACACAGAGCCCGGACAGAAGGGTCCTCTTCGAGACATCCTGGATATGTCGGAGTACACGGGCATGGTCTTCGGCACAGTGGGTGAGGTGAGCAAGGGGGTGCGCCGCACTGTGCGCGGTGTCGCATGCCGGGCCGCCGATCGGGGTGCCCTCTCATCGCGGGGCACACGGTGCACCACCCGGGCTCACAGGAAGGCCTTACTCGCAAGAGATTTCCTCGGGGTCTTGAGCTTGGTGGCGGCTCGAGAGCATGCTCGCTACCTCATCAGACGGCGCAGATTCCCCCGCCATCCCGTTGCCGAAGCTGCACAGCACGTCCGTTGATCATTCTCGCACATATGTGCACGCGTGGCCCGGACTCTGAACCGTGCGCGCATCACTCGTCCATCTCGCCTCGTGCAGGACGTAGGCCGCTTTTAGGCGGCTTGTTGTGTAGATCATTCAGTAGTGCTCATAGCAGTGGTAGCCCTACTGAATGATGACATAAGCAGCCTCGATACGCACATTTTATCATGCCAATGCTCACCATCATTCACATATAACATTCTGAGGCCTATGCAAGATAGATGTACAAATATATGCATATAGATATACATATCTAGGTATATATAGATATGCAAAAATGGATATGTGTACATATATACGCAGCGTACCATGCAAACACAATTGGTCTGCGGATGAAATAACGTTGTTGACCGCCCCGGGAAGGGGGAAAACTATTAAAACGCAGATAATAATCAGAACATATCACGAATACATCACGAAAACTATGACGCAAAGGTGCAAAACAATTCATAATTTGTTGGCCCCGCGAACCGTATTTTAACCTACGGTGGTATCTTGGGCTGCGGTTTGCAACATGGATTGTCCTGGCAACACCGCTTCGCTGTACATCGTGAACTGTATCTGCATTCCCCCCCCCCAATCACAGCTGAGGGGTGGTGCAGTTGGCAAATCAACCATGATGCTGCCAATTTGTAATACCTCCTTGTAGGTGAGGATATAACAGCGTGCTTTAAAAGTTGTATGCAAAGCACACATCCTGTACATTCGGGAAGTGATGCTGTGGCAGGAACCGCAGCAACGCCCTCAGGCTGCAGACATGCCGTGGGGCTACTAATGATGGATTTGTCAGCGGTACAAAGGTACAAGGTGAAAATGGCCATGCAAGCAGCCAGGTCAGCTAGGTGAGCACTCACTTGCTTCTGGCTGTACCCTGTGCCTTCTTCTGTACATCTCTAGGCCGTAGCTGCAGGGGCTCTGGACCCTGGTGAGGTCAGTCGCGTCGCAGCGACCGCAGGAACTGCAGCATCGCGTGCGCCGCGAAGGTGACGCGCACGGAGAGAGCCAGCATCCACAGCACCGCCGCCCACGTGCACATGACCCCCAGCTGCAGACGTGCCGCCGCGCTCTGCAAGTACGGGTCCTCCCTGTACAGCGGGCTCACCAGATGGAAGAACCCCACCACGCCCGCGCTCAGCTGGCCCGCTTGCCACGGCATGTGCCGTACTTTGACAGGGAAGGAGAGGCACAACATGGCTGTCAGAACTGTCTGTGCGACCAGCCGCCCCGGCAGGGACGCGGCTGCCACGTCCTTGAAGAATGATGGTAAGCAGGTATCCCCTTGGTAGACCATCGCTACCATGTATGCCATGGAGATGCCCGAGATGGCCAAGTTCAGCCAGGAGCGCTGCGCCAGGCTCAGTCGCCGCCACGTCAGCAGGCGCGCGACGTACGCCGCCGCGAACGGCACTGTGTGCAGCACGGAGGCTGGCGAGCAGACCTCCCGGCGCTGCAACATCTGCGCCGTCTGGACAACCTGCCCCATCAGCGCCAGTGAGAGGGGCCAGCGGTCCAGGGTGTGGTGGCCGGGCCAGCGCTCAAAAGCCGACTGCGAGTCAGCCGACGAGAACTCCATGCCGTCGGTCACCGCCATCTGCCTCCCCACCACCGCCGCGCGACGTGCCACAGCCTTCCACGAATGCGCCCGCGCGCGGCCGGTAGCATTGTGCGTGACGTGAAGGAGCGTATAGGCCGCCCATAACACCCAGGTAACGTACAGGTCCTGCTTCTGCTCCTGCCATGTATTGGCGGCCATGAGCGGCAAGTAGTACGCGGGTGACAGGGTGGCGATCGTGACGAGCACCAACACCGCCGCTGAGAACGCCAGGGTTTCGCACGTGCTGCGTTCAGAAGGGCTTTTCTTGAGCATGGAAGAGAACGAGGCAGACGCGCGGTCGAAAGCGTCGAATGAATCTCCGGCTTCGCCCGCCGCCCGCGCAGTTGCGGGCCAGGGCATGTGTTCGAGGCCGCTCAGCTGACAGACCGCGGTACCATGTATCCCCGTGATACGAGGACGTACTGTACCGATTATTCCGGCGGGCGCGCGGAGAGGTTACACTTGAGCGTCCGGGGCTTAGCGCTATCGGTTCACGCCAACTTGAGGATAGCGGCTGTCCCTCCTCCACCAGTCGCATACGTCAGCCGCTGATGTGCTCTCACTTGTCGGACTTGCTCAGGTGTCGGACTGAAAACCGTACCCCGTCTAGGACCGTACGATACCCGGAGGAGGGTGGCGGCGGGCGGCGTGACGAATGGAATATATATACGAAACGAAAGCTTTTATTGTTCTGTACTCGTACCCAGCCCGCGCATTTGCATGTACTGCAGGCTCCAAAATAACAGGGACAGAGGTACAAATCTGTGCGTAGCTGGACGCCACATTTTTTCCCGCCCCCGGGACAGGACTGGCAGTGAAACCCTTGCAGCGTCTCTACGACGGCCGGTTAGGCAGCGATCCAGTTAAAGAAAGCCCTGGGTAGGCGACGCTCCGTTATAGTCATCAAGCAAATTGCCGAAGCATTCTGCAAGACTAATTGAAGGTCTGTGACGGAATTTCCAACACTGTTGGATCACCATCTAAAACACTGCCATGAAAATACCCGGCACTGACCACGAACGGTCCGCCCTACCCGTTTGGGCGTCGGCCCATTCGAGTAATGCGAGTTGGGGCAAGCCCCAACCCGCGGAGCAAAGCATTTCGGGAGTGCGATACATGTGCAACAAAGAAGGCAATGTGAGGGAGGGCCCGACGCCATAGCTGGAAAAACTTCCCATTCCCAGTAATATTAAGGGCGCCGTGAAGGGAGGGGGGGACCCCACCCAAAATAAAGGCAGTTAAGTCCTCATGTGTTGACGCAATATAACCTGACTACTAATGAAATCCCTGAACTCCGGAACTAACAACCCAAAATTATGACGGTGATACCCCCACCGCGGGAACTCCACCAACATATGTTCGATAGTCTCTGTCAGATTCACCTCCGCCACATGCTGGGCAGTGTTCAAGGAACCGCTCAGGCATGGCATGAATCCGGGCCAATCGGCGGGCAGTGGGAAATACTCGGGTGCGTAATCGTATCATAATGTGCAGCCCGGTCACTGACAACCCTCGCGGGGACACCCACACCATATTGTGGCAACAGGTTTGACGCATAAGACGCTTGGACATATATACCCCAGGTTTTATTGCGTGCTAACGATGCCAACGATTCGTAACGCGCCCACACCGATGCCTTTACTAGTTTAGCGGCATCGCGCGCGGCTAGTGACCTCCACTCAAGTGGAAGGTGCGCCCCCTCAAGTAGCTAGTCGATCTAACCACCGCACAGTCCCCGATGACCACGTGTCAGGGCGCACCCGACTTGGCTGATCTACTAATTGGGTTATTATACATATATTCAAGTCGGATGCTTTCAGGAACACCCGAGCCCGTGCCGCAGCGGCTGTAGCCTCTACGGACGCCACATGGCGTCGTTGAAGATTCGTTTCTTCATCATATGGGGGTTCCGTCTTGTGTAGCCTCGAACTAGCAGCACTTGCCCCTCCCACCATGAATGCGGCCTTCCATCCGCGGTGGAAGCAGCACCAGAAGAGGGTGCGGAATGAGCACGGGCAAGACCGTGTAATCGTTATTTACATATTATATTATAATGTTATTTGTGCTTGTAGCGATGCTGGGCATATATTATTAAGGATTAATGGTCGCTACGTATTTCTCTTATGTACAGCTCTAGGAACCCATCACATGATGCGTACAAATACGCCGACTACAGGGTACAGCTGGCACCCGCCGCAGCCGCCGCCCGGGTTTATATCATCTCATACAGAGAGCAGGTAAGACAGGTAGTGGTACGGAATATCGCCGTGGTATGAATTAGTGGTGCCGCGCCCCAAGCGCTGCTGCATGCAACCCATTCCGCTATTGCCCGCCGCGCCGCACCGCCGCCAACGACAGCGGCGCCAGGAAAATAAGGCCGACGCTATGTCAACGCCCGCACCACGCCCGAGGCCTTACTTTAAAGTTACGAAAATCCCGGTTGCTGGGTTTAGGAGGGTGCGTATCACTGTGCGGTGCAACTCCTGCGAGGCGTACGAGAATAGCAACGAGGTGGATGCCTCCCGCGTCGAAGTCTCGAAAGGTGGCCAGGCCCTGATGCAGGCACACCGAGTGAGGCCTTGCAACGAGCTCCGACGCCTCCAGGCCAAGGCATCGGCGAAGAAGGTAGAGCTGCGCAAGCGCAAGGCAACCGAAGAGCTTTAACAAACACGGGTGGCAGAGCATCCCACGCTGGAGCCGGAACAAGTAGCGCGATTGCCGTCCAGGAGCTCAACCCCGGGGGGTGGCTCAACGTGAGGTACGATTCTGGTACCGCAGCGCGGCCGGTATCAATGCACGTCACCGACATTGAGTTCCAACCTGAAGGGGATTCTTCAGCGGCACGGATGTACACCATTGAGGACGAAGTTGCTCGCAAGGATCAATAATAAACGAGCCTCTGCTGGACCCCCGCGTGCGGCAACAAGCCCGCCCATATACAAATGTATTCATTCCACAACGACTCGGAGCTAGACACGTATATACTCGGACCTCCCCACATGCGACTCGCTCCCCAATGCCGAATATGGGGAGCGTCCTGACAGGAGCGTGCAAAAAAAGATTATAACGCTCCAGGCCGCATTCCCAGCCCGTGGCCACTTCGCTTACTACTCCGAGGACAGGGACAACACCGCACAATTCAGCGCTTCGCGACGCCCTTCGTCTAGCCAACGATAAGCCATTGACGATTCGCCGAGAACCTTACCATGCCATTATAGTACGACTCAAAATTCCCCCTCTTTCCGTTCTCCTTCACGGAACCTTACAACATTTAATCATGTAGCAACGTTCTAGATGTCATTGCTATGCACGTGACCCCGCGTTGCAAACTTGCAACTCGCGTTAACGGGACCACGGGCCGCGCTAAAGCTTTGATGTCAGAGGCATGTAGCTAAACTTGAGTGGTCGTTGCGATGCTGCATCACGCTGCACATCGAAGGCGCATGCACTGATTCATGTACAGTGTCCCGCAAGCCTTATTTTAACATTACAGCCGCTAACTAAAGACTAAATCACCGCAAATGATAAAGAGTCGCGCAGAATATCTAGGACCGGGTGCACTGGAGATATCATCCGTGTAATTTTCTGGTGTCGGCCGCGCAAAAAGCCGGGAGGGGCTGCAGCTGCGGCTGATCGCGCCGAAATTTGAAATTCGCAATTTCTTACAACTGTTCTCATGTCAATTTTTTCAAGCTACACAGGCCAGCGGTCTCACGGCCCGGCCGCGCGAACCGTCATAGGGTCGGGTGCAAAAGCATTGCCCGTAGCGTGCGGCCCTCTAAAGGCCAAGGAGCGCGCCCAACATGATGGCGCACACCCGCGTTGCTGGAACGATGGCCTGGCGCCCCTCGCCTCGAGGCGGTGCTGAATATGAGGCGTGTGCGCACTTGCCTAGCAAGGGAGGTTGCCGTCAACTGCAGGGACACGGCTATCTATGACGCGCTGCTATGCTGTGTGCGAAACCGCGGCAGCGATATTGCTCTGCCTCGAGTCTCCGCACTCTTCTGTTTGGGGAGAGGGGGTTTACCATACGTGCAGCGGCGTGCGCATGATGTGGGTTCTGCTTTCCACCATACTTGAACCCGCAACCAAGAGAAAACTGCCAGGATGATGCAAGGCGGCGGTGGTGTGTCTTCAGGAAACGCAACATTCTGGCTGGTTGCTGTGCATGTACACCGCAAGCCATGGGGATGGCTTCGATGGCATGTGATGGCACGTGTATGGCATGGGTATCCCACTGTTACAACGCGGCCCCAACGCGCGACATAAATACGCTTCTGGGCGCGCGCTTCCACTTGCAGCCGCGGCTAAGCTAGCTAGTAACGCCCGACGGCTGGCAGTTGGGTCGGCGGTACACGGGGCTGTCCACCACGGAGGCCGAAAGGCCGTCCGGCAGTACCCCAGTCTGCATCGGCGGCGCGGCGGCCATGCCGCCCGTTGGCGCCGCCTCCGTCTCCATCGGCCCGCCGTCGGAGCTCTCGGACGTGTCCTCTGCCGCCGTCGCGTGCGCCGGCGAATCGCCTGGCGTCTTGTCCGGCTCCGTT
Source organism: Tetraselmis striata (assembly GCA_006384855.1). NCBI lineage: Eukaryota > Viridiplantae > Chlorophyta > Chlorodendrophyceae > Chlorodendrales > Chlorodendraceae > Tetraselmis > Tetraselmis striata. Next base: position 201,120 of record VCJN01000113.1, on the reverse strand, counting down.
GCCCGCTGCGCCGCCTCGACCGCGCGACGTGCTGCCTCGACCGCGCGACGTGCTGCCTCCGGCAGCTCCTCCAGCGACAGCGCCGCGCCGGCTTTCACGGTGCATGTCGGGCATCGGTACACCGGTTCGGTCGGGCCGCCGGCGCCACTTGGGGTGGCCGGCGCAGGCAGCCCCAGGCAATCGTAGTGGTACCACTCGGAGCAGTGGTCGCATGACAGCATCGGGCGCTCCTCGTCATACGTCTGCTGGCAGTAGCAATACGTTTTGATCGCGGCCGCCAGCTCCTGCTGCAGCTTGTCCACCTGTCCGAGAACATAAAACAAAATAAAACTATGATCAATCGACGTCGGGGGGAAGGGAAAGGGGGGGGGGGGGGGGGGGGGGGTCGGCACCTTGGCCGCGTGCGCGACGTGCTTGCCCGCTTGCAGCAGCGTGCGGAGCGTCTCTGTGTGTTGCGGCTGGCTGGCCAGAGCCCGCCGCACGAGCCCCTGCCAGTTCCGGACCATCTCGAGCCGGTGGTTCAGCAGCACGTGCAGTGGGCACGAGGAGCCTAAACCCAGCGCGGTGCCATCCCGCACGAGCTTCGACAGGTTGTCGACCGAAATGGTCGCGGGCTCCTCTCGCGCCAGCAGGGCGTCCGCCTTGGCACGCCAGCGGGCGACGCGGATCGCGGCAAGGACGCGCTCCGCCAGCGGCACGCAGTTGACCTCGCCGCTCAGCGCGGCACGCAGCAGCAGGCGCAGGGCGCCCTCCGGCAGGGCGCCCTCCGTCGCCGCCTCCGACCGCATCGCGAGCATGTGGCGCTCCACCAGCGCCGACGCCGACGCGGTGGCCAGCTCCAGGGTGAGGAGCGCGCTGCCCAGCTCCGCCTCGTGCTTGCTCTCCACCGCCAGGTCCTGAGCCGCCGTGAGGTGGTCCTCCAGGGTAGCCAGCTCGGGGCGCGAGGTGTGGCGCAGCCGCGCGAGCGCCTCCTCTCCCGTGACCGGCTCGTTGTCGACGCAGCCCATGCGGATGGCCGAGCAGATGTGGCACGTGTACTTCCGCAGGCTCTTCGCTGTCTGCGGGTTGACGCCCACGCACTTTATGTGGTACCTGCGGGGCACGGGGGCGAGACGGCATCACAGGGTCAGGCTGGCGGTGAAGGCCGCGAGTCCCGAGTGTCGACAAATACGGTGGCCACACGCTCGAGCGGCGTCGGACGCGCCGACGATATCGAATCGTCGCAATACGAAGTACGACACTCTTTGTAAAGAATGTGTCGCATAGTATACTACTAATACTTTATCCAGCAGGAGTAGGGTAAATGGGCAGGGGGCTCTCACTTGGATTCACACGAGTCGCAGCTGATCAGTTGGTTGCCGCCGCGCTGCTCCTGGCCTGCTGGGCACTCCTCCAGGCACAGGCAGTAGGAGGAGAGATCCTCCGGCAGCGTGTGAGCCACGAGCCCGTAGCGCGCCGCCTTGCGCGCGCACGGCGGCGCGAGCTCGGTGCCGGGGACCGCGCGGCGCAGGAGCGCGGCAAAGGCTCCCGCGCTGCGGTGCAGCGACCCCACGAGCCCGTCCAGCTTCGCTCGGCAACCCTTGCGAGGCAGCACCCCCTTGGGCACCAGCATGTCCTGCAGGTCGGCAGCCCAGTCCTCCGTGGCCGTCACGCACGCGTACAGCGCCTGTGTCGTGTCCGAGTAGGGAACCATAGTCATAAAGCAATAACGGGAAGCCTTAATTCAGACTATTGGCATTCATGTTGATTGAAGAGAACAAAGAGAGAGAAGGCGCGGGGGGGGGGGGGGGGGCGGGGGCGGGTCGATTAAGTGGGGACAGGTCGCACGTTCAGGCGCTGGCTCGCCACCGGAATGGCGACGCCCGCCTCCACGATCTCGTCCAGCTCGGCCGAGGTGAAGCGGCGGCCGCCCTCGGCCTGCATCGCCTCCACCTGCGCAATTAATCAAGTCAGGGGCAGATTCGCGATTTTACACTGCGAGCAGCCCTCTGGGGCAGAAAGAAAAACGAACAACTAGCGGGTCGCTCCTGGTAAACAAAACCGAGACACGCCAGAGAAAGAAGGGGAGTGCTTGCGAAGCAGGAAAAAAGATACAACTGCGCACGGCGGATGTAGAAGCTCGTATTTAGTTGATGAATTTTTGCGCGATCGTGTATTGGTAAGAGGTGGTGGTGTCCTGAGACCTGGAAAGGAAGGGGGAAGGGGAGTTACCCGCACGCGTGTTTTCTCCTCCCACGTCTTGCTGGCCTCCAGCGCCGTGACGACGGCCTCCAGTCCGGCGGGCACGACAGGCATCGCGGCCGCTTCGTCCACCGACGCGCGCAGCTCCTCGGCGCTCTGCCGGCTGGCGGCGGCCCGGCCACACGACAGCGCAGCGGCGGACTTCTTGCTCCACGCCGCCGCCGCGGCCAGCGCGGCGCGCCACTCGCCGAGGAGGTCGGCGTCGAAGCCCATCGACACGCCCTCCGCCAGCCAGGCCTCCGCTTCGGCCTCGGTCGGCCGCTGCGGCGAGTGTGCCTGTAGGCACCGCCGCATCCGGTGTTGCAGGAGGCCGGGCGCCGCGGTGCGTGCCAGCGCGCCCTCCTGAGCCATCTCCACCCCCAGTCGGGCGGCGCCCTCGAGGTGCTCCGCCACCGCCGCGGCGTCGGCCGCGCAGCCCTGGGCGAGCAGCTCCTCGGCTTTGGCCGCCCATGCATCCATCTGCTGCTTGCGCTGTGGGGCAGACGAGCAGCACGACCAAGCGGACAAATGTCAGCACGCCTGTTGGCGACACAAAAGCTCCCGGCCCCAGACAGGCAGTTCTGCAAATCGGGAAAGAAGCGGACACTTGTTTGAGCGCGCACCTGGTGCAACCGGGGTTCCAACTCAAGCTGGAATGGGATTGAGGCGGCGCCCATGATGAGGTCGTCCACCACGGAAGCCTTGGCCCGAGGCGCGTCGCCTGCGGGCTCGAGCACCGCCTTGGTCGCGGCCTCCCACGCCTCGCACTTGCTCACGTGCTCCTGTACCGCGGCGGCCTCCGGCAGCAGCACACCCGCCGCGGCCGCCTCGTCCAGCGCCGCCGCCACGGCAGCCAGCGCCAGCTCGCTGCACGGCGCCGTCAACTCCGCCAGCAGCGCTTTGAGCTGTCGGGCGGCATGAACCAGGGCAGTCTGAGCTCCTTCTCGCGGAAGCGGCAAGCCGCGATGAAATGAATACAGTTTAGAATCTATTCCCTATGCCGCTTGTTTCTCCATCACACATAGACGTAAAGGAATGTCAAGAAATAAACAATACATTGCTGCCATTTATACTGTTACACGTTCGACGATATACTGATACTCGTGAAGCCGGCGGGATGCACGGCATTTACTATACCAGGTAGAACGCTACTGTTATTAAATAGTCTGCATCCGCCTTCGCACCTTATCCCGGACCGCCCTGGCGCTGGCGCACTTGCGCGTCGCCGCCTGCACAGCGTCGGAGTTGTCGCCCGCCTCCGCCGCATCCGCCAGCGCCTGCTCCAGCTCCGCCAGCGGCAGCTCCTTCCCGGCCGCCGCGTCGTCGATGCGCCCGCGCCAGTTGCACCGGTTGGCGGCCGCCGTCACGGCCGCCACGCCCGGCAGGCGCACCCCCAGCGCCGCCGCTGCGTCGATCAGCAGCTGCAGCTCCTACCGGGCAGCACGAGCACAGACCGCCCAGCGGGGGTATCAGCTCGGGTATCTGACGGGACCGGGATGACCGCTCTTGATAAGTTAGCCGCCCTTGATCCTGAACCCGAAAACCCAGGGCTTTCCACTGCTCAAGCAGGCGCACCTCCAGGTCGGCGCCGTCCGCAAGAGCAGCGGCGGCGCGTTCCTCCCAGGCCTCGGCCTGAGTAACAGAGCAAAGAGAGGGGGGGGGGGGGGGGGGGGGGGGGGGGGGGCATTAGTTGCCTGACAGGGCAGCCAGCCAGTCCTTGTCTACAGCAGCAATCACACGGGCCGAGGTTGAAGGTCACAGCACAGAGAGATGGCCAGCTGCCGAGTGACAACGCCTCGCCCGCGACCGAGCAGTTGTAATATGGAGGTCAGGGGCCCTATGGGTGACGGCGCGGTCGTGACCGAATTCCGAATGATAACATGGCCAGCCTGCCGGGCGTCAAATATACAGGACACAGCAACGGATGCTGTAGTGGGCGCTGTAGCGCAGTGAATGTTTCCATGCAGTAGGCAGCAGGTCATGCAACCCCGCATTGAGGCACATCCTATGCCGGTTTATTAGCTATAGGTGCGCCAGCTCCCGTATGGGCAGACCGGCCATCTTGTGTAGAGCCAGACAAGATGCGAGGGTATCTGAGATTTTAGGCTTATTAGAAACCCCCCTAAAAGGGGGGGGGGGGGGGGGGGGGGGGGGGGGGCGGTCAGGCCTAACCTGCCCGGCGAGCTTCACGATGCCCGGCAGCTCCGGTAGCTCCACCGGCAGCTCGGGCCCAGCGGCACGCATCGCCCGCAGCCCCTCAAGTGTCTGCCCCTCCGGAGTCGTCAGCGCCGCCGCCGCCTGTGCGCGCCACTCCTTGGCGCGGGCGAGGAGCGACGCGAGCTGCTCCAGCTGCGGCATCGCCACGCCCAGGGCGGCGCCCTCCGCGTGCAGCGCCTCCAGCTGCTCCAGGGTCACCGGGACCTTGGGCGGCGGCGCGGCCTTGGCAGAAGCGGCGGCAGAGAGCTGCGGCAGCGTCTGCCGCAGCGCGTTGCCCCACTTGTTGGCGGCGCGCACCAGCTCCTGCAAGGGCCGCGCGATGGGGAACTCCACGTTGGGATTCCTCACGGCGTCGCACACGACCTACACACAGACAAACATGGAGGTGTTGCTCTCAACGCTAGCCGGCATGTCAGAGTCATTCACGGCATACCTTCATGTTCACCCAACAATAGATAGGCTGGCCACGAGCCGCAAAGCAATTGGGAGAGTGGAACCGCGACCTCTATCACTGATGCCAACAAAAGTGCGCCGCACCTGCTCCAGCTGTGAGAGGGTCGGGGGCGGCGCCTCCTTGTCGCCCAGCTGCGCCTGCAGCACCTCCAGCTTAGGCACCAGCTCCTTGGCGGCCGCCACATTCTCGATCAGCTTCTTCAACCCCGGCACCAGAGCTGGCTGCGGGTTGCGGCCGGTCGTGGCCTCGATCTCCTCCAGCAGGCTCTTCTTGGAGCACAGTGCCTGGCATGTCTTGCCCCAGGCGTAAGCATCGCGCAGGGCCTCCTGCAAGCATGGGGGGGGGGGGGGGGGGGGGGGGACATCAGAACTTCAGGTTCGCATAAAGCCAAGCAATCCAGACATCGCAAGGAGACTACTAGGGAACTAATGGAGCATGAGGCCATCCAAAGGCAAATCGGCGCTGGTACCGCTGCTGCACATTTGCGCCTGGACTACTTAAACCTCTGCTGATTGAGACATCTGAGCTATGCCCACAAACTTCTGACAACCAATTCTCCGAGAATATATTGGGAAACATATATAGGGAAAGGATGCCTTCTTATATATCCGATGACGTACTACACAGCCCCGTATAACACCCAAGCGCAATGCACACTCGACCTGCCCGGCCAACTCGGCGAAATTCTTGACATCGGCTCTACTTGAGGGCAATTGACGCCCGGCACTGGTTGGGGGCTGGATGCGGCCCTCACCAGCACGTCCTCGCCCTCCTGCAGGGAGCACCAGCCCCAGGTGAAGCCAGAGCCTGCGCGGATGGCGGCATCCAGCTCCGACATCTTGACGCGCCCCGCCGCCAGCATCCCCCTGGACTTGGCCAGCCATTTCTTTTGGAGAGGCAGGCAAGCAGGAAAGCGTCAGCAGTGTCAGTGAGCAAAGCGTCACGGAGCAAGTTCAGGGGAGACGCCATGCTGCCAGCGACCAGGCCCGGGAAGGTGGCCGCACCTGATGCGCCGCCTCCAACTTCCCTTCCAAGGCCTCCTCCACGCGCACCTCCGGCGCGGATATGAAGTCCACCAGCATCATGTCCCGGATGGCAAGCGTCTGCAGCGGCGACGACACAGCTCTCATGCTCAGGACCTGGGCGCAAAAGGAGGGAAAGGAGGGGGAGGAGGGGTTGATTTTGAGGGTTCGCGCCTGTACCTGGGTCAGCTTGGGGAAGCGGTCCGCATCGCAGGGCGCCTGCATCTCCTCTCTTGTTCGCTTGGTGCCAGCGGAGGGAGTGACGACCAGCGCCACGCGCACTCCTTGCCCCCCTGGCGTAAGCTTCACAGCCACCTCAGCCTCCTTCGGCTCTGCCGCAGGCGTTGCCTCCGGCTTGGCATCCGTGGGCGGCTGCGGAGCGGCTTCTGCCTTGACAGCGGCATCCGTGTCCATGTCATGTTCGCCAACCTCAGCTTTCACTGGCTCAGCCTTGAGGATCTTGACAGCGGACTTGCGGAAGAGACCCCAGTCGGGCTTGGTGGAGCTCCTGTACAGTAGAAGGGGGGGGGGGGGGGGGGGGGGGGTGGCGCTGCTCAGGCGGCAGAATGAGAGAGCGGGTTGTGGGTGCACGACGTGTTCCGGTTCAGAAAAAGATAATGCGAGGGGGGGGGGGGCTTACTCCGACGCAAGCGCCTTCACTCGCACCAAAACACCCTCGAGCTCGGCCACAGTGTGGCGGAACAGCAGCTCGTGGTTGCTTGTGTGACACTCGCACAGCTGGTCCGAGTGGTGCAGGCACACGAGACGCCCCTTGCCGCCCCCGCACTTGCTGTGCTGGCAGCGGAGCGCCGAGTAGTGCAGGATGCTGTGGCAGATGGAGCACTCCTGGTCCGTCTCCTCCCCAGGCAACTGCGAAATCAGCCAGAAGGAGTGTCAGCAGGCTGTAAGTAAGCGGGCGTCCAAATAAACTTACACACATGCCCCTGGCACTCGATCAATACACACCTCAACAAATCAAGGCGACCGAAGGGTACAGCATTTCCAATCGTTGAAGGAATGGCCTTGCATTTGGACATGCCAAGAGCATGCGCAAGGGGAGGGATCGGCAAGGCGCAGACGAGGAGCTCACCATGCCGCCGTGGTGCGTGATGCGCAGGCTGCGCTGCACACCCTTGGCCCACAGCGCAGAGCGCAGGGCGCGCTCATCGGAGGAGATGCGCTCAAGCTCGATCGCCAGCCAGGCAGCCGCCTCAGGAGACAGCCTCTCCTCTGACGCCACCTTGAGCACCATCTCCTCCAGGCTCAGGACCGGCGGGCGGCGGAAGTGGCGGTAGCGCTCCTGGCTCGCGGAGCCAAAGCGCAGCCAGTCCGGCGGGCAGAAGTTGCAGGCCTCTGCGCAGTTGAAGCCGGTGTTGAAGCCGCCGTGGTAGGCGCATGGGAAGGTGACCACATAGTCGCGCGCCTCTTGGACCACGCCGTACACTGACACGAGACACACACAGGCATAGTCAGTCCCAGAGTCACACGTTGATCTGCACCTGCGCCGATGTTATCGCTGCACAAGAAAATGACGCTCCAGGGTTGATGGTTTGAGAGGTTTAAATGTTTATAAAACCTGAATTCTACCATCAACAATGGCACAAATTTTCAGTGCAAAAGGAGGGAAGGAGAAAGACAAGGCCGGGGGGGGGGGGGGGGACAAGACCTGGCACACCCGATTGGTTCAGCTTCTCGGGAGAGAGCAGGGTGACCAGCTGGAAGAGCAAGTCCGGCTGCATGGCCATCTGGTCGGGCAGCCACTCGTGGAAGGCCTCCTCGAACGCCTTGGTCGCGTACGCGGGCACGCTGTACCAGCGCTTGGCCTCGCCCCAGTGCATGTAGTTGATGCTGTAGAACATGTGGTCCTCAATGTGCCAGCAGAAGGCGCTGTACATCATGCCCACGTACATCCAGGGCACCATCACGCCGGGGATCTTGTCCTTGATGTGGCGCAGCAGGCTCGGGACGCGCCCGCCGTGCGTGGGGAAGTTGTTGATGTTCCACACATGTCTGCGGGCAGGGAGGGGGAAGCGGATTTTTCTTAGTGCCCCAGACAGCCGTCACGCGCCGCCAATCCGCCTGCCCCGCAAGCGTGGGCCAGATACTTACTTGGAGTAGTGAGCCTCGCGCTCGTCGATGCTGGTGGGCGCCAGCGGGAAGCCGCTGCCATAGATGCCGGTGTCCAGGTCCGCGCCATACAGCACCTCCACCGGCTCCTCCGCCGTCTCCACGATGCGCCAGAACTCGAGCTCGAGGTCCTGCCACGTGACATCCGCCTCGGCCTTGCCCAAACTGGTGGCCAAGTTGGCGCGGTACATCCGCCGGAAGTCGTTGGCCAGCGCCTCAAACTCATCCAGCGTGCAGTCTTGGCCCTCCTTGAAGCAGTACGCGTCCGAGTCCTGCGCCAGGCAGTTGGGGCAGACCCAGTCGCCCTCGGGGACGTCCTCCAGCGGCGGTGACAGGCAAAAGAGGTGGAAACCGTGGTCACAGCGGTCGCAAAGGATGATCTGGTCCTCGTAGTGCCCGCCCTGCAGGCTCAAGCACAGATAGCCGTCAGATGGCAAGCAGCAAGCGCGCAGGGGCTGGAACGGGCTGGGGAGGAAAGCGGGGGGCCCAGGCCGGGAGAAAGGCAGCCTACGAAGGCAGGCTGGAGCAGGAGCTCACCTGACAGAAGTCACACAGCAGAGTGTCGATGTTCTCCGGCACGCGCCCGTCATCCTCCTCCTCCTCCTCCTTGCTGGCCGGCTTGGCCTTCTTCTTAGCCGGCTCCTCCTGCTTGGCCTTGCTGGCCAGGTGCTCAGGGTGTTCCTTCGGGTGCTTGTCCAGCCACGCGTCAAACGGCAGCAGCCGGGAATGGTACAGGTGGCGCAGGTTGTACGCCGCGTTGGTGCTTAGGTCCATCATCTGTGCGCCCACAGCCCGCCTCAGCACTGCCCTCACCGCACCCCTATGCTTAACACCCCACGCCCGCCCCTGACATGAAGTGCCATCAGTGAAGGAGGGGCATGGCGGGGGGCGGAGGGGAGGGGGGGGTGGAGGGGGGTCGCGGCGGGGCTGGTGATGCGCAGGGGGGTAAAGAGTTGGCGGGGGCACCTACCCCCGCGATACGCGCCACCTCCTTCCACTTCTTGGCGTCGATGACGGCCTGGTAGCCGCCGCGGCGCTGCACCGCACGGTGCAGCTTGGCCAAGTCGATGACCGCGCCGTGCAGGGTGGGGTTCTGCTTCTTAGTGTGGCGCGAACCGCTGGTGGCCAGGAACTTGTTGTATGCGGCGCGCCAGTGTTGGCAGCCGCTGCCGCCGCGGTCGTAGAGCTCGTGGATGCACTGCAGCCGCGTCTTGAATGTGAAGGTGGCGCGGTCGATGGCATAGGGTGGCGCCCAGCTGGGCGGGGGGCGGATGGAGCACACGCCGTACGGCTCCGCCTCCGCCCGGATCGCCGCCACAAAGGCCAGCGGATCGCGGAACTGCTCCTCCGTGGGCAGGTACCGCGGCGCGGAGGGCACCAGCCCGCCCGCCTCGAACTGCCGCGCGATGGGCTGTCCCGCAAACACGGGCGGCGGCGTGCTGCCGTCGCGCCAGCCTTGCTGGCCCGCCCGGTCGCCCGACATCGCGCGCGCCACCTCTCCTGTCGCGCCTGAGCGTCCTGAGCGGTCGGCATTCGGGCTGTCAGACGGGCTGACATGCCCGGCGCGAAGCGCCATCCCCGTAGGGCCCAGGCCCCCTGGCACGTTCGCGCTGCAGCCTCCATATCAGGGTTCCCCTCCTGCGCGTGCAACCCCCCCCCCCCCCCCTCGCTTCCCTCCCTTGGCGCCCCGCCGGCTGGCGAAGCCGGCCCGGAGGGCGCGCCTTCGGAGCTGAGTTTCGGTCGGCGGCTGGCCGTGGGCCGGAAGAGCCGTGGGGGGGTTGGCTAGGAGCGCCGGAGGCGCCGGGGGGCTGCTGGCAGGCGGCTGGGGAAGGCCACGTCACCCGCTCCGCCCCGCCAAGAAGGGCCAGACCGGCGGGCGGGGACCAGCTCTGGCCACTTGCCGAGCAACCAGTCCCCACCAGAAAGGGAAGGGAAAGGTGAGAGGAGGAGCGGGGGGGGGGGGGGGGGGGGGGCCTGGGCCACAGCGGGCGGGCGGGGGGAGAGGCAGGCGTCCTGGGCTGTGCCTTGCGCCCTGACAAAGGAGAAGGTACAGCATATGGCGCGGGCAGGCGGCGCAGGTAGGGGGGGGGGGGGGGGTGGGGTCACCTCAGCTGCCGGGACGACCTCCGGGTGGCGCTTCGACGCCGAGGAGACGGGGAGGGGTGAAGAAACGAGCCTGGGATGAGGGTATGCTCGGGAGTGCTCGACGGGGGCGGCCACCTCGAACCTGGTGTTCTGCGTGGCTGGGGCGGTGAGCAGACGCCGGTCACCATTACGCCCGCCACACAAGATAGCGACGGTCACGGCGTAGCGGGCGGGCTTGGTTGCGCTCGAGGTGCTAGTGTGCCACGCGTGGTTGCCCGTTTGTTGGCCACCTGCCTGTTGAGTCCGCACCCGACGGTACAGGGTACCAGTACGATACGAGGGTACAGGGTGATTTATTGTTTTGGTGATTCCTGATATCGCCTTCTGCTGCTAGCACATGTATAAAATATAATACGAGGGTAGTCGCTACGGGGTATATATGCTTATTCGCCTCCCGCGGAATGGTGGTTACGTGTGATCTCTTCTGGATAATTACATGAGCTAGCAGCAGAAGGCGATATCGGAAATCACCAAAATAAAAGGCAATCAGAAAGGTCCTCTACATCGACTGCGGGGTGGTTACGGGTGATTAATTACATGAGCTAGCAGCAGAAGGCGATATCGGAAATCACCAAAATAAAAGGCAATCAGAAAGGTCCTCTACATCGACTGCGGGGTGGAAGCAGGAACATGAGAAGACGCAGAGTGGGCACGAGCACACGCATCAGACTTGGCCATCTGCACACCGGCAGAGAGAATGCCGCCCAGGGTACCATGCACGCAAGCCGAGACCCGCTGCAACAGCCCCCGCCGTGTGCGCGACAGGTGACGGCGGAACTCAGCAGGTTGGCCGGCGACAAAGTTTCGAAGTGCCTGAACGGATTGACCACGAAGAAAGCAAGAGGTCGGGGTTACGGGTGATGGTATGATCAGATTGAACTTTTTGGTTACAAGCAGGGAGAGCGTCCGGAGAATGCACGCAAAGTACTGGGGGAGGAAAACGCCTACATTTAATAAGCAGAACCCTCTTAGCGCCGGGCCGCGGGGCCGCCCGGCGATGCGATATGATCAGATTGGTGCCAGTCGTGTCCCGGGGGCGGGAAAAAAATGATGAGATTTATCACAAGCAACTCCTTTCGTCATGTCAAGTCAAGTCGTGTCCAGTCGCTACCTCGCTGTACTTTCAATACAGTAGTCGCCAATTACATGAGCTAGCTACTGCAGAGAGCGATATCAGAAAATCACCAGAAAAGGACAATCGGAAATGTCCTCTAATACCCGTACTCTTACTATTTAGTAAAGATATAATACTCCTTAGCGACTATTAATTCGAAATGGACTATGGACTGTGGAATTTTATATCTGTTACTTTCATCGGGGCGGCGACAGCTTGCTATGATTGTACTACAGGCGTCAAAAGTAATGATCCTGGGGTCATGTGACCCAAAAGAAGAACGCTGAACAACATTACTGACGGCATCGTTTCATTGCCGGTTATGAATCGACCCCACCGATCAAAAAAGGGGTGAACGAGGGTACATCCAGGCAGCACCGCGAACGACTGCCCGCTGTGCTTGCTTCGCATATTGACCCCAAAAAACAACTAACGTAATCCTTAGTAGTTAGCAGTGAAACCACATTTCAATCTCCCACCCCGCCGGTGTGGTTGATTGGTCCGGTGCTGGCGGGAATAATATAATACACAGATATATACTGCATATTGTTAACCGTCGCGGTGGCCGCTGCTTGGCATCACGCATAGCAAATTATTCTTTCCGGGCCATACCCGGGTAGTGATATTGTGCCATTGTTTCATGCGTTCCGGTAGATGCAGTGTGTCGGGCATTAAGTGTAGCATAAGGGCTCCGAAAATGGCATTGTTTGAACTACGTTTTGATTCTATCTGAAAAATATGTGTGCGGACATTTTGAGTATTTATTTGTTTGACTTCAAACATCGGCCTCGAAATTGACCTGCCAGACGCAACGTGCGACGAACGATGTCTCTCAAGTAGAGTGGACACCGGACAGCACAGTGGAGATATATGGGTAAGCTTGAGTATTTGTGAGGCATGGACTTTCGTGCGAAGAATACCGCCAAATGCAACGTTGGGTTCCATTTTGTATTATGTTTGCGAATATGCATTGCACGGGCGAGATATGAGCGATAATGACAAATGCGGTAGTTGCGAGTTGGCAGTAGTACATCGTACATGTATTGACTGCAGAGCTTGAATTACAATGCGCATGTGTAGTTGTGAAATCAGTAATAGCCGACATGAAGGCGTAGCACAACACGCGGCGTGGGGAATGCAATCAGGTGAGGAAGCTGCACGTTGGCATCCGCCTGAGAAACATATAGTTTCGGTACGGTTTCGCTGCCAATTCGGTTATTGTTTGTAGTGTGTAACATCATGTTTCTCTTACTGTGATGTTTTGGGACATTCGGCTAAGGGCTCCTCGGCCAGGGGTGCACAAGATTCTAAAGGGCGCGCAGAGGTGGACCTTCGGGATGTTGTTTAGTCATCACGATATCGGCCATATAGACAAGAAAATTTCAACCATATATAGAGACAAGATAACTAAACATATCTACTGCGCGTTTTCGTTGCTCTTCGATAATACTTTTAGTCCAAGAATGCGCGTGTTGTCATCGTCGATAGCAATACATTCATGTAATGTTGGTGTCATCTGCCTGGTATTTAACAAACACAACCTCCTCGTTGGTTAATGTGTATACGTTTACATGAGCGCTTCATCATAAAAGCAATTCATGGTGGTAGTATGGCACAACATTTCGGTCGCAGCGACTAGTGCTTCCTCGGGGATATTTATATGATATGATATATCATATCATACAAACCTTGCTTGTATGCATGACCGTCCGAAAACCCTCTTAGGCGCGTTTTATATTATACCGGTACTAAGTACGGGCTCATCGGCACATTATAACAGACTGCCGCACGGCGGATTTACAGACCCGCTTCACTACCACCATGCGGCCACAAGAACAAGCTCAACTTGATTCTTACACAGTCGTCCCGGGGAAAGCGGGCCTAGTCAACTACGGGGGGGGGGGGGGGGGGGGTAGTTGCTTGAACCGGAGCGGCGGGGACTGCAGTGGCGCAGTTTCAACACTAGGCTTTCTTCAGGCGGCGGGAGGGCGACCGCATACCGCAGTGCATGTGATGCTCTCAACAGTCACGCATATATGCTTGGGGGTGGGCAGGTGATGCTCCCTACAGTCACACATATGCTTGGGTGCGGGCATGTGATGCTCCCAACAGTCACGCATATGCTTGCACTCATGAAGGCTATATGGGGTACCGGCCGGAGCAACCCTTCACCACGCCAGTGAAGTGGCGGCCGGACTTGGCGACGGCGACGGCGGCATGCGCGCAATGCGAGTACGGGCCAGTTTCCGCAACACACGCACCCACATGCGCGACCGTCACGAGTAGCAGACAGTAGAGAGGGGGCACAAAGGGGCAGTAGAGTGTGCTTTTATACACCTTAACCGAGCCGAACCACGCGTCGGCGAGCAAGGTGGAGTAGCCAGGTGCGGTGGCAGCCTTGCCCATCCGCATGGTGCATGCCGCCGCCGTGCAACCTAGCTCGAGGAGACCACCGACCATGTAACAAAAAACTCGCATAGACGCCTTGGCCTTGCATGCCCGGCGGCACGCAGTGGGCAACACGGACAGGACGCCCAACCACTACCGCCCTTATAACGAGGCAGCACTGGGTACCCGGTGAGTCGGAACCGGTGGCCTCGACTCGGATCGCTCTGGCAAATTCGGTGGCGGGGAGCACGACCTCGGCTCACTTCAACAGCCACACACCCGTGTCCACCAACTCGCCGACGATGCCAAACACCCGCGCACGTTGATGGCGTTGCTAACCTGCCTCCGGAGGGAGCATAGGGCCTCGACGTGCCGACAATCGGACAACGGTGGTCACGGTCTTGCGCATAATGGCGGCTGGATGGTGGGTGGGTGCTTGGGTGCTTGGGTCGGAGATAAGATTTTTTCAAAATATAAAAAATGTACAAATACCTACTCCTTCACAATATACTACAATATGCATTACCTGTGATTACATTGTTCATTTACCATGGCGGTACCATCATGCTCATCACCATCGTCCTATGCATCACATACCTCTAAATAGTGTAGGTCGTGTTCCATCCACCGCACCGCCGTCATACATAATGCCACATCCATACATATTGCTCGCACACCTACGATTACGTCTTCGTTCATAGATGCTCCAAATACGATTATTACTTTACGAGGATACGCAAAGTTCTCATGTTAACTCCATCTCGTATCGTGGCCTCCTCACAGTTCACGATACAAAGCATTTTTCAAAAAGCGAAGTGGCAAACTTCGTAGCTCGCACCGAAAGCAGTCGTACGACCCGCGCGTTTTAGCTACTACTTCAATTGGACTAATCACGTATTATAGCAGCGCGTTCTAATGAACGTTCTAATGAACGGGTGGACGGTTTATCTGTGCGCAAGCTGCAGGCCACATGTCGTGAAACCGATTGCTGCCATGTGGGCATATATCATCATCTTCCCTCGAGCTAGCCGGCCCTACTTGTGGCACAATGAAAGCAATGGCGTATGCTGCTGGTGAACATATACGCATTTACATCAAGGGAAACATTGGTGAAATGCTACATCTTGCTAGATGTAAATGCACTACGTACATCCCTACATGTACGAGGTAGTGTAGGTAGTTTGAAATTTGTTACAACTGTCGCAGGAAAAAGAGAAATGGGGTGGTGATGGTAAACTAACAGACTCTTAGGCATGTGGTCTTATGTACGTGTCCTGGCCTCTAAGTCTCTGTCTAAGACTTGCTGACTCTTGGCCTCGGTTCCTATGACTCCAGTAGAAGTACGTCTCACAGTGCCATCGGCCCTATTGGCTGGCACTACACACGCGTGCGAGTTGCTTGGTTACTCGGCGTGACAGAGGTGTGTGTGTGTGTGGTCGATCGACGCGAAATACGTCAAGCACTCCTCACCCTGTGCCGCACGACATGCCTCTCGCGAATGGACTACGAGTGCCCGCACGCGCGCATATGCGTACGCGTACGGTATCACGACACGACTCGACGACGACGACGCGCAGTACCGACTGCTCGCATATGGCAACAAGCAAGCCAGTGCTGATCAGGCACGTTCGGTACGCTAATCGGTCGGTCGGTCGGTCGGTCGACAAGTCCAGGCAGTCGGTACGACGGGTTCACAGGAGGTAAAAGCAAGACGGGCGTCACGACGCAAACAACACAGGTGTAACCGCGACTCACCACCGTTGCTTGCTGCGCGATATCACTCGCAGCTCGACAGCAGGTTGCACTGCCCTTGATGGACAGCAATAGACGAGGCACGTGCAGGTGGGATGTGCACAGAGTCGAGGTGTTTGTGGTGTAGTAGCGTGGTTACAAGATGGGTGGGATGAGACGTTTGGAAAGCCAAAGAGTGGGCGGGCAGCGCGCCGACATGATGCTAAAGCATCCCGCGGGCGCGCGAGCCGACTAAGCCCCTAGGCCTTCCCACGCGCTATTGGTCTGCACGGGCGCCGTGGTTGGCGGCAGTTAGCCGTTGGTACGGGCCCTAGGTCTGTCGGTGGTTCTAGGTGTGAGAGCTGAGCGACAGACAGTTGGTCGTTGCGCCATGGGTGACTGCTCGCTTGGACATCAGGCATACACATACAACGCAGTACTGCAAGTACTAAAATTGATACCCGTATGACAGGCGACGAGTATTCGCCGGTATGCCAAGTAAGCAAGTCCCTGTACGCGCGCATGCGTACGCTGAAACGTTGTACGCTGTGACACAACTGAATAAAGTTTTCGTCTTGACAACTTGTCTGTACCCAACATCAGGGAAGGGCCCGCCCCTCACCATCCCGCATAGGGCCGCTATAATTAAAGCGCGTATATTTATGGCGGAGCCTTTGTAGGCCACGTGGCTATGTTGCAGTACATGTACTAATTTTGCACCGATGGTACGGTACACTACACGTGAGACATACGGGAGCTTACGATCGCACAATGGCGCCAGCCCGTACTCGCTAGCCCGGCCGCAGGAACTCGTGATCACGTGACCGTGCCGCATATGCGCATGTTCTCGCCGCGATACTCTCCGCAAGAAGTCGCAGCTTGCCCTAGCGCCGCGCTCCAGCGCTGGCCACGGGAAAGCAGCGAGGCCGCTCGGCCGTCGGGTTGCTGAGATCAACCCCCGGCCGCCTTGAGCTGTTGCCCGCGGTGTCATCCCCGGACGTCCTCGGAGTTCGGAGGTGAAGGCGGGGAAAACACGCCGTTGCACGCTCACTGGCCGTATGCTCTTTGATCTTTATTTTAAAGCACACCGGTGCCGGATCGCCCGACGCGCAGCAACCACCTGCCTACGCTTGTGGCCGAGATTGCCGCCCGAGGGCGGCTCCATGGGTCCCGTCCACGGTTGGATTTGTTACAACCGCCATTGTGCAAGGCTGTGCCGAGCATTGTAATGCCCCCCGTGCCGGGCATGTCGCACCAAAGTACGAAAACATGATTTCATTTCGAACATCCCTCGCGAGTAGGCTGCCCCCAAAGGAGTCGTAGATTCTCCCTTCCCACCCGTAGGCAGATCTCGGAGAAGCCGACGCAAGGCTGAGGTCGTACATGGATTCTTTTTAGCAGCCTCTCGTACATACAAAGATATGCTGCCCGGCTGCGCCAACGTGCGTTACCGGGACTAATATGAGTATTATTTGAAAAGCCCCCCGTCGTAGGACTCCTCGGTCGTCGCAGGATCCGAGGCCCGCACCAACCGGCCACCCAGCTTAGCCCCCTGCTGCCGCTTGCTTTGACACTACTGGCAAGCCAAACGCCCAGCCTGGCGCGCGCCGCGCGACAGTAATTCAATGCACATGTAATTATTGGACGTTCTGCATTAGTGTAATTGCAGGTGGAATTACAAAGGGGGGCGCAGTTTTCATCCTAGGTAGGGTTTGCCAGGTGGAGGTGGGGGTGGTGCTGCTTGACATGCCGCACCCATGATCCTCCGCTCATGGTGGGCCGTGGCCTGCTGGCGGCGGGCGCCATTTGGGACATGTTCTGGGCGTGTATGGGGCATAGTTGGGATCCGAGACGGTGCTACGACTCAAAGAGGGGGTGCGTGGTGACAACATAAATCGGCGCACATAGCCGTCATTGGTAGTCGTCACATGAAGGGGTAGTACGGCAAGTGTGGAGGACATGTCATGCAGCCTAGAGATACATCACATCGCAGTAGGCCTTAGGGACGTGTGACACACTCTAAGAGGGCGTGCATGTGTGAGCTTTGTATTGGTTAGTTAAGCAAGAGGGCATCGACCGGCATGTACCGGCATGTAGACGGCACGTTCCCAACCACCGTGGAGGTGCGGGGCATGAATCTTATCAGCCAAATCTATCATTATTCATGATTAGGTCGCGAATAGGCGTGGTGAACCTTGTATCGACGTGTGGTGCCTCGCACTGAGTAGCGAGGCTCCTCACAACCTCGATACATGACGCGTAAATGTCTTTGAGATTTTATTTGTTTTAGGTCACAACATATCGCAGAGCCAATTTACAAATAAAATTAAGAATGAGCCCCGAAATACTATCTGACATGTGACACTTCCTCCCGTGAACCAAGCGGTAACATCACGCACACATACCCAATTTCAATTCGCCGCCATGGAAACCAGGTCCCCTCTCCGCCATCTCCAACCTCTATCGCTGTCGAGTCGTCGAGTATATGGCTGCCGCGGTCGTTCTTAGTGAATTGACGAATCGCGACCTCGCGGTGTCACATGCCGCATCGGAGGGCGTACACCATGTTAGCGACCGTAGGAGGGCATATACTTAGGTGCCGACTGGTGGTTGGCTGGTCTTGCAGAACCCCTAAGGGTACCCGCAGGGCTGGATCGGGCTTATCTCGGTGTAAGGGCCGTGAACTGTTGTCTTACTAGGATCGGTGGTGGTGGGTGCGAGCGGATTCCAGGCGACCTGCGTGTAGTTTAAAGCATTTTAAAATGATATATCTTTACGGGGTCATAATCTCGCCTTAATAAAAGGCACTGACATGACAGCGTAGCCTGCGCCGCCACCCTGTGCGTTGGAGAGAGCACCGGCGAGCATACCTAGCGACTCGACACAGACGCCACGGTCAAAAGTTGCATATAAGGGTTACCCACTAGCTACGTACCTTGTATAAAAAAACGGCAGATTTGAGTCGGTGGAATCTGATGCCACACGCGCCCGACTGTAGTGGCGAACAGTCGGGCGAGCGGGCGGTGTAATTGCGCCTCGCGCGGATCACGCGCATGTAGTTGACGAGGGGTTATTAGCCTTACGGTCGTAGCATGCCATTGTCCCCGCTGGTCAACCTTCGTGTCTGATCCGTGTGAGAGCTAGCTGACCGCAATGGCGACCGAAGATGCGGCGTGTGTTCTCTACATTGCCCCATGGCGTGCCACACGGTGTGTGCGGATGACTGGGGTTGGTGACACAACGTGTAACGATATCGTACGAGGCAGTTGCCGCATCATTTACTTGTGCAGTTCTCGTACCCGTAAGTGCGTTGTGTTGAGGGGTGGGTGTGCATCTCGTAGGTCAGTGCTGCGCAGGCCTCCGCACTTTGTCGTCGTGCGCATAGTCCGACCTCCGCCATGCGGTGACGCGCTGACGCGATGGCAATTTTCATGTCACACGACTCCCAAATGGCGTGTTCGCGTGATGTGACCGGTCCGTCCACCATCGCGCCATCGAGCCAAGGGCAGTATACGGAACCCGTACTAAAACGTACCACCGATGTCGATATGACGCGCGATGATACGATGATACCGCGGTAGTCGGCGCGGAATACTACCGACTCCGGGCCGAATTTAAATTGTTCCACTTTCCATTATTTCGACTCTATTTATTATTTCGACTGTATTTCGGGAAAGGTGAATAAAATAATCCTTATTAAGGGGGTGATTTATGCTGCTGATTGCAGGGTATCATCGAGACAGGTCGCCCTACCCGCGCATGTGAACCCTGGATGTACCCTGGCTTGCTCTGAATCGTATATTTGCGTTCGGCGCCGCGCAGCACCGCCCAGCACGGTCATACGCTCATACATATATAGGATGACAACGTACCCGTACTGGTGCATAAACACGGGGTGGGTATCATTGATCCATTATCGACTACTTGTATATGCGCGCTTCTGCTTGACACAGAAATCCTTAATCCTTAACGACTATCGCGTGCTGGTACCGGCTGCGCGACTTGACGTCACGGTGGAGCTGATCGCGAAGGCCTGGCACACTAGCCATAGCAGTCCGCGCGTCCTTGCAAGCCAGCAGTTACTCTTGCGGTCAGTGTTCGGGCCAAGCAGGCAGGAGTGGCGCTCTCGGCGGTCCCTCCGCCAATGCGCGCAAGTCTCACGGGAGCAACCATACCGCCGCCGCCGTCGCGGATTGGCCTACCTCGCTCGCCCCGCTCCCACCGCCTGCCCGCCCACGTAGCGCCCGTTAGCCGCCCTTACCCAATGGCAATCCCTCGGCGCCCGCTCGGAAATACAGGGCTCGATGTCTCGGTCCTCGGCTTCGGTGCCTCGCCGCTGGGAAGCGTGTTCCAGGTACGGCGCGTTGTGGCGAATCGGCGGGAAAGAGCTCTGGTATTTCGTGCCGGGCACGGCCCAGCATCAAGGCGCTAAGGCGCAACTGGAAGCGCCTGTGCTCCATCCGAAGCTCTGCGTCAAATGCGTCGATGCTTCGCCTTGTTGACTCCCATTATGTATGGTCGCAGGAAATTGACGAGGACGAAGGCGTTGGGTCGGTGCATGAGGCCGTCCGGCTGGGTGTCAACTTTTTCGACACGTCGCCTTTCTATGGCATCACCCGCTCCGAAAAGGCAAGACCGCGCGACAGCCGCGGCGCCCGGTGTCACCGTTCCCGCGTCATACCATACCACCTGGCCATCCTTGTGTATCATCGACACCTCAAAGTCCCAGCATCCGGGGTCCAGATACCATGAGGGCGACGGTGGTTGGTTTGCTATGCAATCAAGCCTGTCGTGTGAGCAGCCACAAAAGTAGCACAGCGCCCGAGATGATCGCTGAGAATGGTTGGAGCGACGGCACAGAGGGGGGGGGGGGGGGGGGGTGCAGCCCTCGTGCGCTGCTGGTACCCCACGTGGCAGAAGCTAGCAGAAGGCGTTTTACATGGTCCCGAAAATCCTCACTAAAATCGCCACTCTTACAGCACTCCTCCCCCCCCCCCCCCCTGGGGGCGCAGGTGTTGGGCCGCGCCCTCAAGGACATCCCACGGGAGAAGGTGGTGCTGTCCACAAAGGTGGGACGCTATGGGCAGGAGGAATTCGACTTCAGCGCGGCCCGGGTTACGGCATCGGTGACGGAGTCGCTGCAGCGCCTCAACGTGGAGTACATCGACATCATCCAATGCCATGACATTGAGTTTGGCGACCTCGATCAGGCAGGGTTCCTCTCCCGGCAGGTCCCAGGCGGCAGCCCGGGGAGCCACGCAGCTGCCAAAGCACCCGAAGCCCCACGCGCTATCCCTGCTTACCTGTCTGCTCTGCCTTGCAGGTGGTCAGCGAGACTCTTCCGGCGCTGCAAAAGCTCAAAGAGAAGGGGCTGGTCCGGCACATTGGCATCACGGGGCTGCCACTGAAGATCTTCAAATATGTGATCGACCGGGTCCCACCAGGAACGGTAGACGTGGTGCTGTCCTACTGCCACTACAGCCTGAACGACCAGAGCATGCTGGATCTCCTGCCGTACCTGAAGGAGCGCAACATCGGCGTGATCAACGCGTCACCGCTCTCTATGGGGCTCCTCACGCCCCAGGTCTGCCCTCTCCCTCTCCGCAGTGCGCACGCGACTGACCTGACGACACAGCTCCTTGCCGCTGACTGTTTGACTGACTGCGCCGTAAGCGTCATCTGTTGCCAACCCCTCACATGAGCAGGGCCCGCCTTCATGGCACCCAGCGCCAGATGCAGTGCAGCAGGCCGCCAAGGCTGCGGCCGAGCTGTGCGCATCTGCGGGCGTGAACCTTGCCAAGCTAGCCATCATGGACAGCATGAGGTGCGCCCACAGTACCTCTAGCATTCGAATGCCACCTGCTCGTATTCCCCCCCCCCCTACCTGCTCTCGAATTTCAAAGGGATGGATCCAGGCTGAGATGAATCCCTATGCCGGTGCAGGAACCCGGAGATTGCGACGCACCTTGTTGGCATGTGCACCCGGGAGCAGGTAGCTCTCAACGTGCAGACGGCGCTGCAGGCGCTGGGCTCCGAGCCGGAGGAGAACGCCGAGAAAAGTGCGCCCCTGCGGTGTTTGTCTGGCGCCATGGCCAGGGATAGCACGGCCAGGATTCCGCGGAAGCGCACAGGGTTCGGAATCCGCCAGAGGGGTGGATTGAGCTCGCAAGCATGGCTGCGGATGCTTTTTGTTCATGTTTGGGCTTTGGTTGGATGTATGGGGGGCCGCTGGTGTGTTGTTTATGTCATTGTCCGGCAAGGGGATCTCGGCAACCTCGGCAATTATCCGCCTCGTGATGACAAGCCGAGCTCCGCGGCTGCTGTGCCTGGTAGAGTCTGCGTGTTGCTGAGGCGTCAGTGCTGTGCCTGTGTGCAGATACGGAGGTGTTGGCACAGGTGAAGGAGGTGCTGGCGCCTGTCAAGGGCGTGACATGGCCGTCCGGGAAGCCCGAGAACAACTAGCTGCCCGCGGAACATGACATCTCTTCCCTGCTGCACAGGCCGCACTCGCGGTCAACGCTGGTATTGTACACGTCAGGGCTGCCTGCGACTCGAATACGTGTCTCGTACAGTACTAGGCTCAGCCGCCTTGCTCTCCGCGGTGCTGAACTCAAGGCTGCCCCAGCCTTGCTTTAACTTGCGTTTATGGTCGTGTAACTCAACATGCTGTGCTCGTGGTGTAATTGGGAAGCAATGGTGCGTGTATTGATGCGGCATCAAGAATAAACTCCAAAAACAGATTCACTTATTTTTTTGATTAAGAAATCCGTCTGTGTTGCCCCACTACCATGATATAGTATCACAAATACCCGTCACGATGCCACCATGCTCACAGCCATTGCATTGTGATAGATTATGGGCAACCCTTGTCCTTGGGCGGATGGCTGAATTCTTCGTGTCGTATTACGGCGGTATGCTGCTGACGCAACATTGCTGCGCGAATAGCAGAAAGGTTGCCGCAACACCACCACCGGCCAGTTACATCTGATGCGGATATGACAAGCAGGCTGACAGGGTGATCATAGTGATGATCTTATGATCGACGTCTTGATGAGCTAATAATCCAGGATGGAGCCGCTGATGAGGGTATTGCTGGCTCAGCTGTGATAACTCAAGCAGCCTCAGATTGGGCGTGCATGCGACCCTTAGGACCCTTAACCCTTCACTACAATTCGGCACTTCCGCAATCGGCATTTCAATAAGATCTCGCCTTCCGCACGAATGTGTATGTGGAACGAGATTATTCTCATTAACTAATCGTCTTACCATGTGTTCGCAGTGTTCCTACAGTCTTCCACGAAAGTCTTCGGACGTGGAAATCCGCATTCTTCTCCGCCTTGACGCCCAAGCGGCGTTGTTTTGTGACGCCTTGGGGCTTTGCATACAGTGTCTCGTACGGTCATATACTATAGCTAGGTGGGAGGCCATGTATTATTTTTGTCTATAGATTGCCATATATTATTGTGCTAAAAAAATGGCGCTAGATACAGTAGGCCACAAAATTCTCTGCATGTTTTATTGGGCGGTGTGATTTCGCTTGCTTGGGACGCTTCTAGTCGATATACCCACAAGAAACCTATGCCGTTGCGCCCGCTGCGGGGAAACTCTGGAAAGGGCGTGCACACGGTGTGCTAGGGTCAATGCGACGGTGTGCGATGCGCGTGCGGCACCTGTCGTGTGGCAATAACATTGACACATGATGGAAAACGGGGTTGTGGCGGGTTTGAACACGCGGCATCTTGAACTCAAACAACCGTGCTTTTCTCGTCCCATGGTCGCCGCGATACATCTGTTAGCCATCTACCACATGCTGCTCGGCGCATGGTTTGGCGTTTATGTTCACCTAGCGGGCTGCATGCGACATTCGCAAACTAGTTTGCCATCCAAAAAGCAGAAATCTCCCAGTTACCCGCGGAAATTCATACAACATTTTGCCGCTATTTATCACACCGAATAGCGGAATTTTAAGCCCGTGCGCAGAGCTTCCTTAATCACTCATTTTTGACTCATTCTGATAAAACGGCGACATTGATCCTATGGCATGCTGCTGTGACAATTATCACGATACCCCCCTACTCGCGTATGCCAGCTAGCCAACTCATTGTGGTGGGGGCGCATCAGCATAGGGGCATGTAATGTGCCACTCCACGCAAGCTCTAGGGCGCGAGGACCTTCTGGATGGGTCTCCACGTCACGTTGATCTCGTCGTCATTTCCGGCTCCTTTCATTTAATCATTTAATCATCGAGGACCTGTGCGAAAGTCGTGACATTGTTGTTGATGGGGGCGAGCCCGTGCATAGCCTACGAAGCGGATGGTATAAGCATGCCCCTGGAGAATCGAAAGAACTTTACGTGTACTACTTTAACCTAGCGAGGCGCAGCCAACGGCGCTTATCTTGCAGCTTGGAAAATTATGGGACTGAAAATTGACTGTGGTGAATTGTCTGCATTATTGGCACACTCCCATGCATGGAAACGCCCATACATTGGACGGCAGCATGCATGATTCAAGCTCAACTTTGCGCGTCATACATCCCATTCACATGTCCAACCACCCACGGGAGCGCGCGGGCAAATGCGATGGACGGAACTACAGGCGTCAAAGTACTGAACGAGTTGTTTACGCGTCTTGCCTTCAAAGCGGTGCCCCACGCGGTACATCGAGCCGTTCGGTACCGGGTATATATAATAAAACAAAGCGTCATCGCATGTCCGAACGATATAACGTGAACTATCACGTTCGTTCGCCACATCCGCGAAAGAAGCGTCATCGCATTGTTACTTTCGGGCTGCGGCCTGATGAGTGGCCAACCGGCGCTCTTCGTACGCCCGTGCAAAGATAAGTACAACACACAGTTTACAGCCGCAGTGCGACCTCATGTGCTGCTGCACGCAAGATAGCCGTAACATCACCTCGCATGTTCAGAGTAGGGCATAAATAACCCTAGATAACTTTAGACGCACACCGCGTACATGCGATGTAACGCCTTTAC
This sequence comes from Tetraselmis striata, assembly GCA_006384855.1. NCBI lineage: Eukaryota > Viridiplantae > Chlorophyta > Chlorodendrophyceae > Chlorodendrales > Chlorodendraceae > Tetraselmis > Tetraselmis striata. Next base: position 176,708 of record VCJN01000113.1, on the reverse strand, counting down.
ATTCGGCAGCCAAGATGTATATACATATAGCATTTCGCCGATGCTAGTTCTGAATGCGTATATATCCATCATACGCCATCCCAGTGTGCGACTAGCAGGGCCGGCTAGCTCGAGGGAAGCTGAGAGTATATATGCCCACACGGCTGCAATCATAGGACGTTGGGGTCGATGTAGTCCAGAAAGACGTCGGAGTTGCTGGCGCAACCGCCTTGGTAGCGGATGTGGGACAGTGGAGCTCCGATGGCGTGGGCGGCAGATGCTGCTCCGCCCTTGCGAAGGCTGTGTGAGCTCCGGGAAGTTCCGGCGGTGGGAGGGGGGGGGGGGGGGAAGGGGGGGGGGGGGGGGGCAGCACCTACCGACAAGACCAACGGCCGTAGAGAGCAAGTCCGACATTGTAGCGGCAGTCCAAGACTTGGACTGCTCGCTCGGGGTGATCGCCTTGAAGACAGTTTGTTTTGGCCAATATAAGGCAACATGGGCCATGGGGCAGACTGTACGTGGTCGATGAAGTGGTGCACGAGACGCGCAATGCGGGGGTGCTCCGACACTGGAAGGAGCAGTACGCGCAAGTCGTCGAGGCGGGCCGCGTCGACCGGTGCGTCCCTTCTCGCGGTATACCTGCAGGGTAATGTTGTAGTCGTCGACATGCACGTCCCGCACTCGGCAAGACACGCCAGTAAGTCCCATGGCAAAGAACATGAAGTTGACAACTAATGCGCCATGAGGGCTCGGAAGTCGTGCCGGTACTTGGGAGGGGGAGCAGACACAATCAACTCTTCGCGCTCGACGAAGATGTAAGCGACATTAGCATGCAGAGGGACTCGCAAAGGGGCAGCCTCCAGGCGGCGTTGCCTTAGCATCAGACCACGACGGGCGGCAGTAAGGTGCATGCTGCTGCCCTTGGCGATCGGGTCGAGGTTGTATAGCTCAAAGAACGCGTTGATTGCTGACAGGTAGGGTTGTAACGACTTAGCCCCAATTTGACTCCGCTCGCCAATCCTAGCAACGTACTGGACGACAATAGCATTAGTCGCTTCCATCGGACTGATGTTCTCAGAGCCGTGGCAGAACTCCGCGAATCAAAACAGTCTGCCAGCGAAGCTCTTGAGCGGTGAGGGAGCTGGAGAGGAAGGAGGTCGAGGGTCCGCTGCCCTAGGTCGTCTGATCCGAATGCCTCATGTGGACGAGACCGGAGTGAATAAGCAACCCAAATACGGTAACGAGGCCGCGGCACCCGTGCGCGTGAAGCCAAGAGCGAGGGCCACGAAGTCACGCAAGCGAATCGCAAAAAAGGGGAGACGGCTTCGGGCTCGTCAATTACGTAAATACGGCGCTTGGTCGACGGAGGAACATGGGCCGGTAGATTTAAGCAAAATATTCGGCGGCGGCGGTTAGGTTTCCGGTGGCTGGCCGGTAATTGCCGGACGGGTTTGCAACAACATCAGTACGTACGGGTTTGCGGGGCAAGGTTCAGGTAGGAGGCCCGCCCCGTGCGCCCCGCCGTCGCGCTCGTAGCGCTTGTCACGCGCGTAACATACACGCGCAAAGCTTGATCGTTGCGAACTACTTGAAACACGTAGTGTAACAACCGACGCAGTGATGAGATGGTATGGGAGGCGGGTTGTTGAACCGCCATGTGCATGTGTGCTGATGGTTGAGCCGCACTCGGCTGAAGCTGTAAGAAGCACCGAGGAAGGTCTACATGAAGTCAATAAGGTGGGAGGGTTTGGTCCGGACACATGGCGCTCATCCCGTTGTTGAGCTGCTAGGGTTCGCCGTGCGGCGGTCACCAAAAGATGGCCTCGCAATGGGCCTGCAGCTCCGACGAAAGGCGCCCCACACCGTGACTCGTGCTCACCTTCACGCCCACGCCCACGTCCACGCATGCGTCCTGCAGCCGCCACCCGCCCGCCACCAGAGCAGTAGCAATAGCTTTTGCGTTGCTAGCAACCATCGCCTCGAAGACGCGGCGCTCGTATATTCCTTCATCATGTCCTCAAAAATCGCAAAGCCCACATGTTCGGCGGCATGCTGAAAATGCGGGGCTCGCAGTACGTCCAGAATTCCTTGGTCACCGTGCACTCGCTTGACTCGTTAAGCCTCCGCAGGAAGGCTAGACGGTGAAAGCGAAACGCCTTGTCGATGCTGGCCTCGGCGCGATTCCGAGCGCGCGCGGGGGAGGGGGTGAAGTCTGGATTAGCCGCAGTGGCGTAGGGTAGCAGCTCATCGAGAGCTACGAAGAGAGCGGCCATGTGGGCTCCGAAACACGACATCCACAGATACTCCTCTTGGGCCGGCAGGCGCCGGTCATTCTGCTTGTCCGAGGTACTCGTTCGTCAGGTCGGTAGTACTCGGGGGAAAGAGTCCAGTCACCATCTGCACCCGGTTGGCCTGTCGAACTGCCTCGCAACCGGACTGTGCTCGTTGCAATAGCTCTGGCACTTCGAAGTAGTCGTCCTCGTCATTCACGGATTTTGCTCCGACATGGCCGCTCTGGGCTAGCTCTAGCAAGTCGGGGCGCTCGGCGGCTCCCCCGCTGCCTATCGGCTGTCCCGCGACGCGCTGCCCAGAGCCAAAGCGATGTACTCAGTCTTCGTCGAAGACACTATACTACGGTCACGGGCCGTCAATTTAGCTAACGCGGTTGCAAGCTCCCGCAGCAATGTAGATTGGGCCTTCATGTCTGCTTGTAGCAATTCGAGCGTCGGCCCAACAACGTGTTCTTCTCCATCTGACATGATGACGCACATACGTACGGATGAGAATTCACACATACACGAGTGGTGATGAGCCGGGTGTGGTCTTCAACAACATGGGGTGACCTTGCTCGCAACATGTTACGAGACAGTTTTTCGCTGCGTAACTCAGCAAAACCGGAAGATGGCATGCTCAGCCGCTATGGCTGCTTTTATGTCTACTAGCGCGGCTCCCAAAAGGGCGCAACGACAGGTGCCTACTAACCCGTACCACCGAGCAGAGCGGTAGCCGGAAAAGCGGTTAGGGAAAGGAGGAAACCCCATAGATAGCAGACAAGTTTAGAACAGTACCAGTACAGGTATCTGATAGGTATCGACGGAATTCCCCGCGGGTCGACCCGGTGCATTTCAGGTTTGGCCGCCCCGGATTTCAGTACTTTATAGAACACATGTCGCACCGGTGTCGAATTTCGGCCACTCAACATGAAGGGATATTAAGGCCACTTCAACAATTAATGTGTATTTTAGTAATTTTGGAATTTTGTCATCAAAATACTAAATTATCCTAAAATACTGTGTCGCGGCGACCCTGACGCGATTACAACATTTTTCACGAGTGTGTACTGTAGTCGCTATATTTTAGTGTTTCCAAAAATTCCCTCGCCCCGCGGCGGCGGGGGGGGGGGGGGAGCTATTGTCATCAAAATACTCCCTCGGCGCCACCCAAGGGAGTACTCTAGTTTTTTGGCCCACTGTATATAAGTGCATTTCTGCTGGTTCGGACCAGGTTGGGTTGCAGTCCACTTTCCGGTACTGCAGCCCGCAGTGCAATGCTGCATGCTGCAGTGCATGCTGCAGTCAACAAGCTGCAGTGGCTCTGAAACTGCTGATTATAGGAAAAGGCGGGACAGTGAAGGGCAAAGCGGCAGCCATGGCGGATGCAGAGGGCCGGGCAGCAATCGTGGTGAAAGTTGTAATATATCATTAAATTGCCCACAGGGGGAAAAAGCTCATTGTGTGTACATTTGTGTGTGTCCAACGATGATGTCCCAACGCATGCATAGTGAAACACGCGTAAAAAAGCATGATGGCATACAAACCCCTCTAACCCCCCCCCCTCCTCATCCGCTGGCTCGGCTCCACACTGCTCCAGCATAGACTCCACTGCTTCCCATGGAATGCGGTTGGCCTCCCCCTCGCCCTCGCCCTCAAGGATGTGGTTGGCCAGCCAATCCTCTCCGCCGCATGGCTTGAGTAGATCCGCCGCCACGGCGCTGAAAGCAGCCTCCCCGTAGTACGACGCCAGTAGGTCCCTCACCTTGGCATTCAAGTCCATGTAGGTTCCTCTGAACGAAGACGCAGGCACCCATGTTATCCAGGTTCATTCTATTTCTTAAGTGCATGGAGATAAGACCACTAAGAGAGAACACGCGCTCGCACTCAGTCAGTCACACAGAACAATCCTAGCTATTTCAGAGATGAGGGGAAAGGAAGAAAGGGCATACGCGGGTGAACCTGGTTACTTTACACCGGGGTGATGAACGTTAGCGCTGCCTTGCCAGAGCGTGCACACACATCGGGGTACAGTGTCTTTTTGACCTTGACTTTTGACACAGCCTTGTGCTGATCTTTTTCACTTTGAAGGTCTACGGGTAGGGAGCAGGCGGCAGTCAACAAACATCAGCCAGCAGTAAAGGGGCCGGGGGATAAAGTCAGCAGGTGTGTTGTGTGTGTGTGTGTGTGTGGGGGGGGGGGGTACCACATATGTTTTGGCTTACATCAGGATCACGGCTCCGTTGCAGTGCTGACCGCGGCGGCGGCGGTGCTGTCCTCCGCCATCGCCTCGTCCGCCATCGCCGCTGCGCCCTGCTTCGCGGCAGACTGGTCTCCCTCCATATCATTGACGAAGAGTGACGAGAGGAGGATGACATGTAGTGGTGCCTGGGTGAGCGTGAAGTGAGGTCGGATAGGTTCGGCTGGTGTGTGTGGTCTACATGTCTATGCCCCGATGCGGCGACATGTTATGGTACGGGCGAGTACGGTGCTATCCGCAGCGCTCCGACTGCCGGAACCGTCGCCATACGGCTTATTATCATGGGCGGGCGACATCCAAACGTTATCCAGTGGGATTTAGGGCATTTTGGGTAACTGCACTGCAGCCCCTATTCGGGAAGTACTGCAGGCTGCAGTGCAGTAGCTTAACTGCAGGCTGCAGTTTCTGCAGCCTGCAGTGCAGTACCCTGTAGATATTGCAGCCCAACCCTGGTTCGGACCCCCCCGCCTGTCGGGCATCCGGCGCGCGGGCCTGCCAAATCACCAGCACCCGGCGGCCTGCGGCTGCTACAGGTACGAGATCTCCTCGGGCGCCGTCAGTACATCAGGAATTTTTAAAATTCCCCGACGTACATCAGCGCGTTAGGCCTACTCTGTTTATCCCATCATTTGAAGCGTGACGACCAGTCGTAGCCGGACGAGTGCTATGGCCACATAAAAGCAAACTTTTCCTCCGTACGAGTCCTGGCCTTCAGTCAGCGAGCCGCCGCCGGGAAGAGCAATCACGTCGTTGCGCCCGGCAGCAGGGCTGACCAGTAGCTGACGCCTGCTGCCGACTGGTTGCTACTGTGCGCCCGTGCCATGCCACCAGTGCAGCAGCAGTGAGGCCAGTAGCGATCCTCGGACCGTACCGAAGACGATCGCGGGAAGCCGAGTGGTCGTCAGCAGCGACATAAACATCTCGCGGCAGATCCGACGACGCGAAGGGACTACATATTAACGGCAAGCCTGTCGCGATCGTGGGACGCCGTCCAAGAGAAGGTGACCTGCCCAGCGCCGTGCGAGCATCTCAAAGGGGTTCGTCAGCAGTGCCATCAGCAGTGTCAGCAGTCGCGTGCGTGACGATATATATGCAACTGGTGCTAATGTTGCTCTGCTCCATCGCGCGCGCCAGGGTGTACAACTAAACAAAAATGCCCCCCCCCCCCCCCCCCCCCTTCACCCCCTCTGCTAAACAGAGTAAAGTCTCCATCTACGTATCCCATGCACGTTTCTCGTCGGCTATTTAGGCTGGCAGGCGTTGTTACGAGTTGCAGGGAGCAGCTGCCGCCGGAGCGCTGGTCTTTCCTTTGTCTTTCCACCGTTCCTCCGTTGATCATATCCAGGTCAATATACACGTACTGTAACGGGTCGTTCACAGGATAATTTCGACTGAGCACGAACGCGTTGTCTGCGTTTCGCGACTCAGCCCCACCAGCTGCATCCCGGTTGCCCACGGCTTTGCCCATGCGAGCTTAATGATCTTGGGAGTGTAACAGAGGGTAGCTGTTCGCGGGTCAACAAGCGACCTGAACGCGCCGCTCCAAGTACGGTAGAGGTCGTCGCTTCGAGTCAAGCCATCAGTTGCTCACTAAAGCACCCACCAAAGATCACGTTGCTGAACCAAACCACCAGCACGGCAGCACCTTCACACATGCATCGGGACCGTATCGAACGGCCTCAACGCTATAATGCGGATGTATGCCGTCACCGAGAGGTAGTTAACGATCGCAATGGACGGGAGACGCGGTCGGTTACTTCACCGCGGCCCCGCGGCTAAGCTTGACAGCATCAGGGCGGTGCATGGTGCGACTACTCTAGATACGAGGATAGCACCGTACGAGAAGGCGCGGATCGCGAGTCTCGAAACGGCGGAGCCTGGTGATTTGTGGGGCTCTGCGAGTAGCGCCGCAGCAGCAGGGCGGTGATATCCGATTGGATCGACTTCGCTTAGCAGATTGCGACCCCTTTACGGACTACGTCTGGTACCAGCAGTATGCTACGGGTGCTTAGTGCCTGCAATACGGTTATCATACACTGATATCGGCGAGGAGGAAACAGTACAGGTAGGTTGGTTTGGTGTTCTCACGTGATGTCGCGGCGTGTAAAAGTCCCTGCGGCCCGAGACGGGACTAACCTACCCGTGCACTTCGCGAAAGCTTCACACCACAGAGCGGGGAGGAGTTTCGCGAGAGCAAGGAGTCAGTTTGCAGGGGATAACCCTGAGGTGTCGCAGCTTAACAGCAAAAGACATCTGTCACCGTCTCACAGCTTTGCTTCGCAGCACCCTCGGCGACAATAATATGCGAGCGAAGCTCACAATGCTCTCTCTCCACACCTCCAAACTCACATGTGCTCACTCATACACAGCAGGTGCTCGCCCGTGTCCTTGGCGGCCCTCACGTGAGCACAAATGGGGACCGGCTGAGGAAGCGTCTGCGTCGACTCCCGAGCTCGTTGCGCTGCATCGGAGTTGTGGAATTGTCGGCTTTGGAATTCTGAGCTAGCGGCGGCTCGGTGGTTCGTCGCAGGGCGGCGCCAGTGAGGGCAGTTCCTCCCCATCCCCGCAGCCATGGGGCTGCTGTCCAAGGTCACGCAGAGCTTCAGCGACGCCGACAAGGCGCTCTTCCAGGCCATCGAGAATGGGGACACTAGCGAGATTGAGAGGCTGCTGTCTGCAAAGCAGCGCAAGCGAGCCAACGTGGAGGCCGTCCACCCGGCCACCAAGCGCACCCCGCTCATGGAGGCGGTGCTTGCGCCCCATGGCCAGGTGGTGATGGCCAAGCTGAAGAAGTTCGAGGCCGACTTTGAGCGGGAGGTGAAGGTCCCCGTCCGGTTCGGCAGCGAGGAGGAAACGCTCAGGCTGTGCGCACTGGAGTTTGCGGCGCTGCATGCGCGGCACGACATGTTCTGCCTGATGCTGCAGGAGGGCTACACGACGGCGCGCCCGCAGGTGCTGGCCCGGCTGATGCCCTCGCTCCGGAGGATGGCCGGCATCGGCAGCGGTGGCGTCACCAGCCGCGGCGGCCGCGCCGAGCCGGGCGGCATCGGCGGTGCTGCGGAGGTCTACGCGGCTCTGATTGCGGAGGTGCAGAACCTGATGCCCGCGGCGGGCTTCTCGGAGGGCAGCGGCCAGTCGCCCACCAAAGGAAGCAAGCTTTCAGGCAAGCTGCCCAGCATCTCCAGCGGCGGCAGGGACAGCGGCAGCGCGGCTGGCCACAGCGCGGGCATGGGCCAGACTGAGCAGCAGATGGGCGGCAAGCTGGTGGCCGCCGTGATCAACCTCCTCGTCACCGTGCGCGCGGACCGCATCAACAAGCACCGCATGCGGCAGCAGCTGTGGGTGGCGCTGCCCTCGCTTGCACCAGACGAGGCCTGGCTGCTGCTGCAGGTGTGCGAGAGCATCGACGACCACGACAAGGACTTCAAGAAGGCGGTCAAGGCGGGGCTGGCCTCCACCAACGTGGCTCGCGTGCTGACGCAGACCATCACGCAGGTGGAGTACCTCTGGCACTCGTACCAGAACTTCAAGGGGCAGTGGTTCAAGGAGCTGCTGGGCGGCTTTGCCGCCACGGAGAACGGCCTGGGCCTCACGCCGCATGTGCGGAACAGCGTCGTCTCCTCGCTGCTGGGACCCGGCAGCGCGTTGGCGCGCTGGGTCGGCGGCGGGCGGGAGGACCTGCTGACGGACGAGGGGGCGGCGGTGGCCAACCTCGCCGCCGGCAGCCTGGAGGACTCCGCCATCCGCGTCATCGGCGCGCTGCACGGCCGCAAGGTGATCGCCAACATTCGGGAGCACCTGCGGCTGCCGACGGACGAGATCGTCATCCGCGCTTTCAACACCTCGCCAAACTCGGCGATGGTGAACAACGGCCAGGAGCACTGCCTCGCGGTGGTGGTGCGCCACTGGGAGGAGAACCTCAAGCCTGTCGGCAACTTCTCCCACCAGCGCCAGGAGCAGCTGGACCCCATCAACGCGCTGCGCCTGCTGGTGCCCGCCGTCGTGAGCTACCGCGCCAGCTTCCGCGGCCTGGCCCACTGGGACTCGCGCCACCTGGCGGAGCTGCTGGGCGCATGCCAGGCTCTGGACGGCAACAACCTGAGCACCGCGGCCGCTCTGTGCGGCCGCCTGAAGGAGGCGGCCCGGGGCCTCGCCGGCGGCTCCTCCCTGTTCTTCAAGCTCTTCACCCGCTGGTGCGACCTCATTGCCGCCTCGCTGGACGAGCTGGCCGCCGACGCGCGGCGGCTGGGCAAGCTGCTGACGCCCGACATGCGCGAGACCATCGCGAGCGGCGTCGCGCTGGCGGCGCAGCTGGCGGACTACGCCGCCTCCTCCCACCTGAGCGACGACGCGCTCGCAGAGCTGGTGAAGTTCAGGGATCTCGACATCACGGGCGCGGCGCTGGAGGCGCTGGGCCCGGAGGACGCCGCCACCCTGCTCTGCCTGCAGGAAATGGGCGAGCAGGACAGCGAGACGTACGTGGCGCTGCACGGCCGCCTGCTGCAGCTGCTGAGGCGCGAGCGCATGCGCCGCCGGCTCGACGCGCTCATCGCGCAGGAGTCCAAGCAGCACGTGCCCGCCGCCTTCTTCCAGGAGGGCGCAGTGTACTGGGTCGCGGCCGGCCCGGACGGCAGCGACGTGCGCGGCGTGTACCACGGCCACTTGTCCGAGCATGCCGGCCACCTGTTCAAGAAGGACGACTCCGCCAGGGTGGAGACGCTCGAGGTGCCGGCGGCCGAGCTAGCCGCGACGTTCGGGCTGCCCACCGCCGAGGTGGGCCGCGTGTACCACGCCCTCGGCAGCGGCGGCTACCACCTCTGCGTCGGCTGCGACGAGGAGGGCGTCCACCGCTTCGAGGAGATGCTGTTCGTGGAGCCGCAGGACGCGACCAAGCACGTGGCGCTGGACACCGGCCTCGCGGGGCGCCTCGCGCGCGCGCAGGAGCTGTGGATGCAGATTGAGCTGGACTTTGGGCAGCGCTTCTCCCTCCCGGCGTTCATGGAGCAGCAGGAGCTGCGCGGCCCGCTGCAGCAGCTGCAGGTCGTGGGGCAGCTGCAGTGCTCCGTCCTGGACCGCGCCAAGCTGGACGAGCTGCAGCGCTGCCAGGTGAGCGCGCGCACCGAGCGGCCTCCGCCCCCGTGGCTCTATCTCTGTCGCCTGCCGGCGGGGTTGGTATTGCCAGTGAGTGAAGCAGGACACTGCCCAACGATCCGAAGACAGGTGTCGGCCCCCGGTGACATAAACCCGGAATACAAGCCTCGGATTCCGGCAGTCGTGCGCCACGGATAGCACAATGGCTTGGCGCGTGAGGATTAGGGAACAGTAAATCCAACGGCGGCGCGTGGCCGCGTTTCGCCGCCCTTCTAGCGTTTAATGTTATATTCCTATTGTTTTTATGTTTCCCTATATTATATGTTATATTCCTATACATTTTTTCTGGTGTAAAGTGTATAATAAACACAAATAATAACGGTCCGCGAGATAAAACGGTCCGTGGATGCGAAGGATGGGTACCGTTTTTGACCCAAAATTGCGACGAGGAAAAATCTATCGAAACGCAGGAATAAGTTTGCATTTTCCTTTTCCTTTTGGGGGGGGGTCTGTCCCCGCGAACTGCAGCGATGAATCGTTGGCCGTATCCCCGTGTTCGACAACATTAAATGGGCGGCACTCATGGTCGCGGCCATCTCATGTTCCGATTCGACAGAGAGTAACTGCGCACCAAATTAATTGTGGCCCATTGACATGATGAGACTCGCGGGGCAACGGCGTGCACTTGGTGGGTGAAGTGGTACACGGTGATGGCGTGGGCACGACGGCTACAAATGGCATTTGCGCAGCTGGGGTGGGGGGGTGCTGGGCGCGTCGATGCGCCTCCCGCTCGGCGGGTTGCATGCGCTGAGGAGGTGGCCGCGCGTGTGGCCAGGTGGAGGGCGCCAGCGGGGACGCCAAGCCGGAGAATCTGGTGGTCATCGGCGGCGGCCCCACCGGCATGCTGCTGGCGGTGCACGCCGCCAAGGGCGTGCTGTGCAGCGGCGGCATGCTGCAGCTGCTGGAGAAGCGCGCCGCGGGCTTTGAGCGCGCGCAGGTGGTGCGGCTGGACCCGCGCTGGGTGTCGATGCTGCGCTTCCACTGCGGCACGGGGTTCGAGGACGTGTGGGTGACGATGCCGGGGCAGAGCCAGCCGTTTGTGGGCACCGTGCTCCCGGACATCGGCTTCGTTGAGGTCTGCATCAAGGTGCTGGAGCGGGCGCTCTTCCGCGTGGTGGAGGCCTACGCGTCGCGCGGCCTCATCGCGTACTGCGCCGGCGAGGCCGTCGTGTACGACCGCGCGTCGGACTCGTTCGTGGGGGACGCGCACGCGGCGGTGCTGGCCAACCCGGCGGGCGGCGTGACGCACGTGGTCAACGCCAGCGGCAAGGGCAGCGTCAGCCTGGACGGGCTGGCCGACTACGACGCGGTGGTGGGCCACCACGGCTCCTTCAAGGCCACCACGGACGAGCCGTATGGCGTCTGCTGCATGGAGGGCCTCAAGCCGCGGCTGGTGATGCACAAGTACGGCCGGCCACGCTTCCGCAACGCACTGTACAACCTCATGATCCCCAACACCCGGCTCATCGGGGACTTCACCAAGGCCATCAGCGTGGTGGCCATCGCGCGTGCGATGGCGGACAGCTTCCTGGACAGCGGGGAGGGCGCCGCGGAGTGGCGGGAATACATGCTGCGCAGCGTGCTGCAGGGCAACGACGGCGCCTTCAACACGGTGGAGCGCCACGTGCGGGAGTACACGGCGGGCGCGGCGGGCCACGTGCGGCAGCGGCTGCAGGCGCGCGTGTTCGAGGTCGGGATGACGTACTACGTGGGCATGGAGTTTCCGCGCGAGTGGGCGGCGATGCAGGAGAGGCTGTGGGCCAAGCTGCGCGACAGCCCCTTCAAGCCGGAGCCCGGCCTCAAGCGGGGCCTCATGGCCGCGCTGCTGCGCCTCTTTTTCCACTCCACCGTCACGGTGCTCCGCTCCGGCAACCACCTGATCGCGGGCGCGGTGGGGCAGGTGCCCGCGATGACGCTGTTCGACCACGTCGCTTCGTGCCGCCTGCGCGATCTGGCGCGCGGGGACACCTTCCTCATCAAGAGCGCCGACATCGAGGCGCTGCACCTCGCCACCGCGCCCGCCTCCAAGCCGGCCCGGCTCAAGGGCCTGGTCAAGGGCTCCCAGGCGTACAAGCGGCTCGTGAAGCGCGGCAAGAAGGCCGGGCGCTGGCTGGCGGGCGAAAGCCTGAAGGCCGGCGGCAAGGAGGAGACAGAGCGCTGCGAGCTGCTGGAGATGCTCACGCTGAGCAACGCCTTCCTGGCGCGCAACGCCAGCGGCGTGGTATTCCGCGCCACCGGCAACGAGCGCGTCAGCCGCGCCAGCGACCTCGCCCGCAACGCGGCCGGCGACGCGGAGTCCAAGCTCGCCATCGCCACCTTCCCCGTCGCGCACTACATCAACCACCACGCGATGCGCCCCCGCGTCGACGGCAGCGGCGGCGTCTTCGCCGACATGGGCGACGCGCAGGCGAGCCCGCACTTCATGCGCTACAGCGGCCTCACCGGCGCCGCGATCTGCGCGATGATGTTCCAGAAGCTGCTGGCGGGCGCGCCGGAGCGGCCGCTGCCGGAGCGCATGCGGGAGTACGCCGACGTGTGCAACTGGTCCAACAACGAGGTGGTCACGCGAGGCGTGGGCGCCGGCTACGGGGAGGACGGCTTTGTGCGCCCCGGCTTCTCGTACAGCGCGCTCATCCGCTACCTCATCGGCAAGGCGTCCGAGCACCAGGCGCTCGGCGGCGACCTGGGCGACCTGGGCGCCGACTTCCTGTCCGAGGCGTGGAAGGCCAAGTTCGCGGCGGGCCTCGTCCCGCGCGGCCTGGAGTTTGACGACGACTTCCTGCGGGCGCTTCGCGGGTCGGGGCTGGAGGAGGGGCGGCTGGGGGGCGCGCTGGGGGAGGCGTGCGAGGGGCACTTTTCGTGGCGGCGCGCCGTCGTGGTGGCGAACCTGTTGCGCGGCCCCGCCGCCGACGCGCTCCCGGAGACCGAGGGGCTGAGCATAAACAAGGCGCGCACGGCGGTGCGGCACGCGCGCGATCCCGCGGCCGCGACCGCCGAGCTGGAGCGCTTCCTGGCCGCCGAGGCGGCGCTGATGGGCGCGGTGTGCCGCATGCTGGGCGCCCTGGAGGCGCACGCACGCAAGGAGGAGCGCACCGGCATGCGCGGCTCCACGCTGGGCATGCTCCAGACGCGCCCCATCGACGGGCTCATCCAGACGGAGGGCAGCGTCATTCAGGGCGCCGCGGTCGGCATCACGCAGGCCATCACCTTTTCCGCCGCCTTCAGCCAGTTCAACGCGTCGGTGATGCAGATCAGCGGCGCCATGGACGGCTTCGGGCTGAACACCGTGCTGGGGCTCGGCTTCTCCGCCTTCGCCGTCATCAACGCCGTGGGCAGCCTCATCGGCTCGCTGCGCTACAAGGCCATCAACTGGCAGGCGCAGGTGGACTACTACACCGAGAAGCTGCCCGTGCTCAAGCGCCGGCTGTTTGGGTACCTGAGGCCGGAGCGGCAGCGCGAGCTCAGCCGCGAGGGCGTCAACCCCGTGGTGCAGTGGCTGGCGGAGCTGCACGCCAAGGCGCGCGCGCTGGGGGAGTACTACGGCTGCGACGTCGACGGCGGCGCGGGCTGGCAGATGGTCGAGGCGGCGCTCAACAACCTCGCGTTTGAGGCGTCGCGGTCTGGCACGATGACCGGCGCGTCGAGCCAGAAGCTGGTGCGCAGCCTGGACTTCTTGCTGGTGGGAGACGCGCAGGTAAGCAGGCCAGGGCCGCCCGCGCCAGGCCGCCCCCCACAGCACGCGAACATCGCGATACTCCACACACGAGCAATCTTGTTTTATTGGATGAGAGTATAGCAGCACACGTAGTCATCCTTATATATCATGTATATACATGCATATATACATATATACATGTATATATATTACATATATACATGTACATATATGTAGATATATGTATATGCCTACTCAGCAGTCGTCAGCAGCGGAGCAACAGTAGGTATTATGCATGCATAAATATAGCATCGTACGACGACTACTACCTACTCCTTCCTCCGCCGGCGTATATATAGTCGCTATTTGTTGCGACAAATACAGAAGTCGCTACTCCTACCTGCTACTACCCGCTGTACTTATTCTGCGCTTACTCCAGGCTACATCTATCACCGTATCCTTACGTGAATATGCACAAACACTGTGGGGCTGGTGGGGGGGGGGGTTCAAGGCTGGACTCAATTCACCAGTGTCAGCAAGGGCGGGCTGCTGCATTGGCGTTTCGTTGCCCCACTTCGATCGACCCAGTTGAGCATGTGCTGGCCATGAACCTCAATCTGAACCTCGTGCGGTGGCTGGCCCGGCGCAGGCGCAGCCGTACGTGCAGGAGGAGCTGGCGCGCCTGAAGGCGGCGGCCCGCTCGGCGCACGAGGGCCTGCCGGACGTGCGCAACCTGCCGCCCGAGGCGTCCGCGGCGGCCAACCGGCTGATGAAGGGGCTGCTGGAGTGGGAGGAGCTGCTGGCGGGCGTGCTGAAGCAGCCGCTGTCGGAGGAGTTTGCGCGCTGGCGCAAGACGGCGACCTTCAAGGTGGCGGGGCGCGCCAAGGCGACGGTGCAGACGATCGCGATGCTCAACGAGCTCACCAAGTTCAGCGACGCCTTCGGCCCGCGCAGCGCGCACCGCGCCGCGGGGGTGTCGCTGGAGCGCGAGCTGGCGGACCTGCAGGCGATGGCGATTGCGGTGAGCGAGACGCATAAGGCCAACCTGCTCATCGCCGCGGGCGTCACCTCCATCACCAGCTCCACCCTCGGCGCGTCGCTCACCATCGCGGAGATCCTCACTGAGAGCACCGAGGTGCTGGACCTGCTGCAGCCGGTGTCCGGCACCCTCGTGGGCGTGCCCGCCATCATCGCCGTCGCGTTCACCGCGCGCCAGGAGTACTTCAACCAGGGCGTCCGCAAGAGCGTGGCGTCCAAGCTCAAGGGCGCGTCGCTGTCGCCGGCGGAGCGCGCCGCTCTGGGCAAGGTGCTGCGGCTGTGCCACGCGCAGAGCGTGCTGAGCGCCGGCCGCATGAGCGCGTCGGTGCTTGTGGCGGCGGGCGCCGTCATCACCGCCGCGACGGCCGGCACGGGCGCGAGCGTGGGCGGCGCCGTGAGCGGCGTCGGCGCGGGCGTCGGCGCCGCTGCCATCGCCGCCAGCCTGTACGTGCGCTTTGGGCAGGCGTACCGCCTGCCGCCGGACCTACCGGCCATGCTGGTCGGCGTGTACCGCCCCGAGATTCAGTCGATGTATGAGGAGCTGGTACGCGACGACCCCTCGCCCGCGGAGCAGCGCGCGGCGTGGGCCACCGTGGCGGACACCTTCCTGCGCGCGCGCCACTTCGAGCAGACCATCGGGCGCGAGCGCACCGCCGCCATCCGGCAGATCATCGAGGGCGGCATGGAGGCCACTCCGGACGCGCTCGACGAGCTGGAGAGCCTCCAAATGCTGCTGCCGGTGGGGGAGCTGTCGGTGGGCGGCTGCTACGAGCTGCCCGTGGCGGTGGTCAACGTGGAGGAGCTGCAGGTGGGGCACCTGCTCAACACCGAATGTGGTGAATATATATTTAGCCCGGAAACAGTTTGGGGCCGGTACTTGTTTCACTGTCACTGTTCTTGAGGATAATATAATAACTTAATGCTATTACTATTATTATTATTATTGTTACACATCAAGCTAAAAAGTGGAATCGAGTACTAGTGTATTTTGTTGGATAACATATTAATATCATAAGATGTAGCCAATATATATTATTTTTTGCGGATGAATGTGGCCATGGCATGTTGTATACACTGCGCCGTTCGTGCTCAGTTGATAATAAATGTACGGAATCTATATTTACGCTGACCCGCCCAGCTATGCTTTCAAGAGAATGCGGCTGCTGGTATATGCGGTTGATGAAGAACAGCAATATTATCGTGGCTTGAATGTTTTCTTTAAGGCTTTGAATAAGGCTTTTTAATCCCAACACAACAATGGGGTGAATTCACCGTGCGCACTGTTATGTAACAAGTGATATACAGCGACTGATAATCCTACCAACATGGCAGGTGGGGCAAGAGGTGCTTTATCTGTCGGGCGGAAGCACGCCCAGCGCGCTCCGTGCCCGCTTCCAGGGCTTCTGGGGCGGCAAGGCGCACTTCGCATCGGCCGCCTCCGACGCCAAGCTGCCCTCTATGAAGCCCGACGCGCTGGCGACGCACGTGCTCGACCCCGCGGAGCTGGAGCCCTGCACTCTGCTGGCGGCGCCCTCGGAGGCTCCGGCTCCCGGAGCTCGTCTCGCCTTCATGGCGCCCAATGGCGCCCAGCGCAGGATGCGGGTGCTCGCCAGGGGCGCCGTGCTGGGCCGCCGACCGGACGAGTTCCTGGCCAGCCGGCTGCTGCGCGTGGCGCACCTGCAGCCGGGGATGGCGTACCAGCTGCCGCTGCCCGTCACGGCCGCCGCGGCCCTCGTCAAGGGCGATGAGTACCTGCACGTCGGCGGCGACGGCGTGTCGCGCTGCCGGTACACCGGCCCCGAGGCGGGTCGCCGCCACAGCTTCACCAACATCGCCACCGGCGCGTGCCTGAGCGTCGGCCCGGATGAAGTGGCAGACGGCGACGTGCTGTTTGATGGTCGCCGAGTGGAGACGGCGCGTCTGGTGGGCGAGCCCGACCTTGGAGCGCCGCACCGCGACGTTTGAGGCGGTCGAGGGGGGCTCCCAGCGCACCGTGGCGTTCGTCAACGAGCGCACGCTGCTAGCGGACGCGGTCGACACGGTGCTGGCGCCGCGCCTCGCTCGCGTGGCGGCGCTGCAGGTGGGCGGCCTGTACCGTGTGCCGGCACGCGTGTCCGACCCGATCACCCTGGAGCGCGGGCAGGTGGTGCTGCACGTCGAGCATGGCGTCGCCCGGCGCTGCGAGGTTCTGCGCCGCCTGCGCGACGACAGCGTGCACCTGCGGCCGCTGGTAGCGGGCTATGACATCATGATCTCACCCGGCGCGCTTGCGGCAGCGCCGGTGCTACTCGACATGGGCCGCACAGTCAAGGCGCGCCTCGCCAAGTTGCCCGACCGCTCGGCCGCGGTGGCGGTCTTCGCCAGCCTCGGCAGCAGCGAAGGCAGCGGGTCGGCAACGCAGCTGCAGGTACCGATCGTCGACGGCGGTCGGCTGGTGGCTGAGCGCCTTGAGGACATCCCCGAGCCGGACCTCCTAGGTCTGGCTGACCTGGAGGCGGGCGCTCGCTACTTCGTGCCGGCGCACATCCGCTCCGCCACACAGCTGGCGCTGGGGCAGACCGTATTCTGCGCAGCGGGGGGCGCTGTTTCCACGTGCCGCTTCATCGGCGGCTCGGATGGGCAGACTACGCTGGAGGACCTCAGCCACCCGGGCACAGAGATCAGCCTGACCGACGCCGATATCGAGCGCGCGGGACTGCTCTACGACCCTGACGACATCGCGGTATGCACGCTGGCGGCCCGCCCAGCTCCCCCCGCTGCGGGCGGCGTGCCCTTCCGCGTCGAGTCCAGCGACACGCAGCGCCTCGCGCCCTGCATCGGCGGCGGTGTCGTCGCTTCCAAGGCCGAGTCGGCGGGCAGCGGCGCCGTCACCCCGGCGGCGCGATGGGACGTCGGCGAGGAGGACGGCTACTTCAAGAGCCAAATGGACGACCTCATCAATAGTCTTCGCGACCTGGACGAGCACTCCGAGGACTTACCTGACGCCCCGAAGACCCTCGGCTCCCAAGAAGCCAGCTTGTTCCCGCTGACGACGACCCCACACACCGCCACTGAGCCAGCGACCAACACACGCAAGGTGGTCGCGGTGTGCTGGGCGCACAGTCAGGGCCCGACCTCTTCGGCGCAAGACCAGCTGCCCTCGGCGGCGCTGCCCCTCGCCCCAATCAAGAGCGACCCCATGCCCAACAGGCGCAAGATGGTAGGCGTGACATGGGCGCATCGCTCGCATTCGCAGTAGAGCCGCGAACACCCGTGCCTGCTCAAGCATGTTGCGAAGCCGCCAACATGCAACTTGGCTTGCATGCGACATTAGATAAAGTGACACCCCCCCCCCCCCCCCCCCCCAAGTATGGCCCAGCACGATTTTCCAGCCAGATTGTGTAAAGATGCCCCCACCTTACGAGATACTTAGTTCCTGTCTCAGAAAAGCGGCAAGGCTTGGCACCGATGTACGAAGCAGCAAATACAAACACCACTTCTGTGGCGCATGGATGCATTGCGCGCTTGTCGCATCCGCTTAGAGCGGCTTAGCTTGTCATGTCGCCGTCTGAATGCGTAACTGTCCTGTCGCTGTTCCAATGTGTCGCTCTGAACGGGGGTCACAGTTACGTCGGCATTCGGTATTCGATCAGAGAAGACGCCGAAATAGAGTATTGGATACATATGTTTTGCTTTCTCGTGGATGGTACAATCGTACTTTAATAGTAGTATTGCTTCAATGATGACACAGAACAGGCAATCTGAGGCAAAAGGAAGCCTGCAATGCGAGATCGTTAACCCGAGACTGTGCGATGGGATATCGTGTGGTTTAAACAAACCATAGCATTGTACACAACAATATCATTTCACTATCGTAGCGATGAATATGCTGCAGTGAACCGCGATGGTTCGAAGCTGCATGAATTGAAGTTCGGGTGTCTAAATGGACAACTATTGGCCGCTGACGCATGTCTGACTCGCGCTTACTCGCTGTAGCCCTTCAGCTTGGGATTCTGCAACTGCGCCAGCGCCACCACAGGCAGCGACCCGGCGTCCGCGATCCTGTCCGCCCGCACCACCCGGAGCTCGGTGCCCATATCCAGCCGTCGCACCTCCGAGGGCTTCGCCGCCTGCAGTTCCGCCAGCGCGTCGCGGCAGCCCACCTTGCGGCGCTCCGCCTCCTGCCGCAGCATGCGCAGCACCCACTTCCGCAGGAGCGGGTACGCCACGTCGCGTGCGCGGTCCATCTGGTGCATACTGCTTCGAATGAGCGCCAGCGTCAGCCCAGCCTCGGCGTATGTGTTCTGCACCCAGAAATTACGCAACAGTTCTCCGACTTTAGAAAAGCAATTCATCGAAATCGCCTCGGCGCCTCTCGGCTGGCGCGACACGGTAGAGCACATGCGAGTACACCCGTACGAGGTAGAGCACATGCGAGTACACCCGTACGAGGTGGCGGCGTGCTGACCTGGTACATGTAGATGGGGATCTCGACCGCGACGTTGGCGTCGCGGGTGCCGTGGAGGAGCAGGACGGGGGTGCCTCGCTGCGAGAGCTCGCGCATCGCGCCAAGCGTGTCGAGCTGCCGACGCTCGAAGCGCTGCCCCGCCGCGCGCCGAGCCGGCGATGGCCACGACGCCGCACACCCTGCGCGCGCCGAAACCCACGGTTGCATATGTATAAGGCCAGGCACCCCTGCGGACATATACTCGCCGAAGGGCGACATGCCACTTTCACCCTGGATCAATAACGACTTGCTGCACGTACCTGCCGGGGCTCAAGGCGCGCGCTGCCGCCAGCACAGACGGCCCGCCGAAGGAGAAACCGCATAGCACGACAGGTACATCGCCATACCTGTTGTGAACAACGACGGCGTTATGTTTAGGTTTGGCGGTTGGCTATGCGACGCGATGCCGACGCCTGGGTTCTAAAACCGTTCGCGATTGTCGACCTTACATTTGCAGCTACATATTTACAATCACGCCAGCACCTGTCGGTGGCCCAGTCGACCAAGACCTGCACATCCTGGCAAGGAAGCGGCCATGCTGTCGAGATGCTTGAGCTTGGGGCCGGGCCACTTGGCGCCGTCTTCCGCCAGACGCCATGTGGCGTGGAGCACAGCGAAGTGGCGGCGGCTCGTGTCGACAGCGCCGCCGCCGGCGCCCTGCCCCACCTGCCGACATGCCCAGTCGAAGGCCAGTCCCGTGGAGAGCTCCAGCCCCAGGCGGGCATATAGGCTCCCTTGCGCCGCAAGACTGCCCTGTCGGGCCAACGGCAGCCCTGCGTGCGGCTTCTCGATGCCCGGCCCGAAGCCGCCGTTGCTGCCGGGCAGCGCAATCACAACGCCGGCCGGCGGGTGCGCCCCGCCATCCGATCGAGGCGCGTACTCAAGCACGTCGATCGCGCCGCCCGCAGGGTGCCGCACCTTGAGCGGCACGCCCAGCACCTTTGGGCCGCGCTCCCCTGCGGCGGCCGCGCCTGTTCCCCCGGCGACGCCGGCACACGTCCCCCCCGTGCTGTCGCTCGGCCGGACAGTCGCCGGCGCGCCCCATGTCGGCCGCGCCGCTGGTCGCCCGCTCCCCATCGACAGGCTTCGCATCCCGGCGGCCAGCCCTGGCGCAGCACTCTGCCCCTGGCTGTGCCTCCTGCTGGTCGATGACGCGGTCCTTCTGAGAGTCGACGAGGCAGCACGATCCTGGCCACCGTCGCCAGCTGAGCCGATACAGGACGACATTTTGTATGGTCAGACAGTTTACGGCGCCGCTGGTACTTTTTCCGCTGGCCCACGCCATACAAATTTATCGCCGTCGGCGAACAGAGTGTGAACACATTATGGCAGGCATGGGGCGTGCTATCACTATGCCGAGCAATGTGGCACACGTAATATTACACCGGCAACTAATCATTAATTCTCAAAAGTAAATTAGTATGCGTTCACATTCAACAGTCTAGCAGGTTCACGCTTCATGACATTTAATAAATACACATTCTTGTCACCGGCAATCAACAGTGGCGCCACGGCACAACATATCCCCATGAAGCAGGCAACAGTGACTGTTTAGAGCAGCAGCAAATAGCCAATTAATACGCCTGCGCTACGAGGGTTGTCCTTCCCGGTTAGTTTGACACAGACCCATTGTAATGATAATGTGGAAACTCCCCGGCATGGCGCGCTTCACCACCACAAAACACATCCCACTACACGTTGCAGTCTGCCAGTGAAACTGCCGCATACATAGCACACTATGCGCATTCGGTGAAACTCGGGTCATCATAACCCTTCCAGCGCTCATCAGCGATAAGCCCCACACATTGGTCACTCCCCATGCCGGTGGATGGAGTCAATCAAAACGGAATACGTTGACCGCACTATGGACCGCACGTGTAGCTGCGGGACATGTTTGACTCCGGCGATAGGGTCGACATACACCCTCGTGGGACAATGTCCGACCTGAGTAGACAGCATTCCCCCTCGGCAGCGTTCAATGCCCCCATCCCAGCCCAGGCTGTAAACTCGGCAACTCGCACTGCATACGTTGTGGAGCCCTCTCCCACCGGCGGTAGAGCCCCCTTCCCCTCCGTGCTTAGCGGCTTCATACGGTTTTCCAATCCTTCCATCTCATGACAATTGACACGACCGCTGCCCGCAAATAACGTACAACATACTGCCTGCCGTACCGCGGTCCGCTCACATGCGAGGGTATACATACACCTCCACCTGCGGAGCTGCCAGGGCGGCTGTGGACACCCCCCCCCCCCCCCCCCCCCACGCGCCTTCCCCCCACCGCACCTTTCCAATTCCAGACCCGAACGCCATCTGTCCCCCCGGCCACCGAACCAAATGCAATCACAAACCCATGGTGGGCATGAGACCTCACAGCGCGCGCACGCGTATACCCCCCCAACACCACGCTTAGCAAAGCAAATGCATCTTGTTAACCTTGTCCAGCTGGAGATTTCCCAGCCATATCAAGCTGGGATCCGAAAAGGGAAGGGGGGGTATCTGCCTGCATGGTGGACTGTGAGTGGCGGGTGGATGGCTGGATGGGGGGCTCGTGGAAGGCCAGCGCACCGTCGCCCGTCGCCGTCGCCGCGTCTCGGGAAGAGCGCCGGCGGGCCACGGGCGGCGCGGTGATTGCGGCCTTGCTGCCACCGCTGCTGCGTCGGCCGTGCAGCGGTGCAGGGGCGGCCGTCACCAGCGCCGGCGCCCCGCTGTGCTCGACCCGTTGGTCGGCATTCGCGCGCGCCTCCCCCCGCTGACTAGGCGGTTGCCCGCCGCCGACCGGTGGCCTGCCCCGAGCCGTCATCGAGCGCCCAGGGCCTCTCCGCCCTCCCACCACCGCGGACAAAGATATCACCTCCACCTGTCCCGTGCCTCCAAAGCCAGCAGTTGTCCCGAGCAGTTGTAAATGGATCGCGGGGCGCGTATAAATAAACGGCCGTGCGTGAAGACGCTACTGCAATATACGGGTTTGCCATCGCCAGTAAGGATTAGTCCTGTCCGCGCGGGCGGGGTACGGGTAGGGGGAGAAACAGGCCTTTCCAAAGTCCATGATCTATCAGCACAACGCACGCGGCGCAGTAAAGGTACAGGTACATCCTTCCAGCAGCTGTGACGATGGCCCTAACTGTTGCCCTAGTTAGGGTTCTTAAAAAAACCTGATATTTGCCCGCGTCGCGCGCCGCCACCGCGGAACTCCAGGCAGCGCCGAGCAGCGCAGCCGCCACCCGATCGGCGACTGGCAGCCCGGGATAGAGGCCGCTAGAGAGCCCGACAGCACGCCAGCAGCTGTGGCTGTGTGCGCTTGTACCCGAGACGACCTCCCCCTCCACAGCACCCGCTCCCGCTCCATCACGCTACCGGTAAGTCGCCGCCCGGCTGCGCAGCCGCCACCGCGCGTCCCGTTGCCCCGCTGCCGTTGCCTCGCGTTAGGCGGATATCTTCGGGCGGTCCCAGTGCGAACTTGAAAAAGGCACAGGCACTGCCCAGTGATGGCCACTATACCTCTGCGCGCGGGGGCAGCCTGGGAAGCTTGCTTAGCAGCGCTTCAGCATCGCAGCTATGCTCTCAGCCACTGCTTGGCGGGCTGCACCTAGCACTGTCGGCAGCTAGCAATACACCCCCCCCCCCCTGTTCCCCCTTCGCCGCCAAGATCGCCTTCAGCCGCGGCAGTGCTCCCCTCCTCCCCCCCCCCCCCCCCCCCCCCCCCAAACCTCCTCCCCAAAACTCCGCGCATGCATAGTTGCGCTGCGCGTAGGCGTCCACTCATCTCTGCCCCTTGCACGTCGCGCACCGCAGAGGTCGCCGGAGGCAAGGCAGGCGGAGGCAGCATGCAGCCGCTGGCGCTGGCGAGCAGCGGCGGGGTGAGCAGCGTGAAGGTCAACCCAGTGGTGCTCTTCACCATCTGCGACGCCTACATCCGGCGCAATGAGGGGGCGGAGCGCGTGATCGGCACGCTGCTGGGCAGCATCCAGGGCGGCGTTGCCAACATCACCAACTGCTACACCGTGCCGCACAATGAGAGCATGGACCAGGTGGGCAGAAAAGGGGGGGGGGGTTGGTCAAGAAGACCCGGGGCACAGAGGAGGCGGGGATGGTTGGGGCGGTGCGCGGCAGCCTGCTGAGCCTGCATCGCGGCTCCATGCAGGTGGCGGTGGACATCGTGCACCACAAGACGCTGTTCGACCTCCATCAAAAGGTCAGCAAGAACGAGGTGGTGATCGGCTGGTACGCCCTCCCCCCCCCCCCCCCCCCCCCCTGGGCCGCACCCCGGCGGCTCTCCTCTGCTCCCCTCTCCTCTCACGCGCACCCATGGCGCCTGCTGCTGCGCCCACCGGGCGATGACCTTGGATGGCCCGCCCGGCACAGGTTCTCGACCGGCTACACCATGGCCGGCAGCGACGCCCTCATCCAGGACTTTTACGGACGGGAGTGCCCCAGCCCCGTACGCCCCGGCCCCTACCAACATGGCAGGGACTCCCCACCCGGCGCCCCGTCAGTGCGCCAGGCAGCGCTGACCTCCCCCCCCCCCCCCCCCCTCGCCCGCGCAGATCCACCTCACCGTGGACACGACGATGACCAACAACCAGATGAAGATCGCCACGTACGTGTCGCGCTCCCTCACGCTGGGCGACAAGCAGCTGGCGACGGAGTTCATCGAGGTGCCGTGCCAGACTCGCATGATCGAGGCGGAGAGGATCGGAGGTAACCCCCCCCCCCCCCCCCTTTCCCCTGGGCTCCATGCCTTGGATGGCCCCTGAACAGAGTGGCCCCCGCTCGGATGTCAATCCCTCTCACTCTTTCCCGGATTAACCGACATCATCAACACCATATGCACGGGTGCCGACCCGACGATAAGGACATTTTTTAACGAAAGCGCCATGCCCTTATCGGCCCAATTTCAGACGAATGCATCGTCACGATATCATTGCGACCATTAAGAACATTCGCTCGCCCTCCACTTCTGAGAGCCCCACAAAGGGTTCTCATAGCTGGGCCGGCACCCTCATGTGTATATCTTCGTGTATATGTGTCAGTGTATGTCTGTGAATATGTGTCTGTTGCACATGATATGTTGATGCACGTGTGTGTATGTCTGTGCACATCGGCCCATGCGCACATGCTCAGATATGTGCTCACATGTGAAGTTTGCTTGTATGAACATCTCTCGCTGTTTTCCGTCTCTTGGTTGACACAGGCTGCCCCCCCCCCCCCCCCCCCCAGTTGACCTGTTTGACAAGAAGGACCAGAAGTCCATCCCCGACGACATGGCGCGCCTGGAGCACTCGTTCGCCAGCCTCGCGAGCATGCTGGACACCTGCAAGAGCTACGTGGACGAGGTGATCGCGGGCAAGAAGGAGGGCAGCGCGGAGGTCGGGCGCTACCTGTCGGAGACCATCGCCGCGATGCCCTACATCAGCCCCGCGGACTTCGACAAGCTCTTCGAGGACAACATGCAGGACATGCTGCTGCTGATGTACCTGTCCAACCTCATGAAGACGCAGCTCGCGATCGCCGACAAGCTGGGCACGCAGCTGCTGCCCATCCTGTAGGCGCGGGCGCGGCGGAGCACTCACCTTTAGATATGAACGCACCCATGCAAGCACGGTTCCTCCCACCCATCCCACCCGGAACCCCCACTCTGCGCCGACGGCATCCGCTCCCCCCGGGCACGAAACACTTCCGTGCCTTCTGCGACTCTGTTATCCCACGCGGCAGGGAAATGTTGGCATGTGCGGGGAGACCGAGACGACACACGGCGGTGCCCAGTCGGGCACCGCCGGGTAACGTGCATGCCTAGATGCGCACGTATGCACAGACTGTGGGCTGGGCTCTCCAGTACGTTACAGGAAGACACTTGGTTTCGGATCCTCTTTTATCGATTCACCGGTGGATGGGGTTGAGGATGGGATAGTCCTGATGGGTGAGAAGTCCTCGCAGCCCAGCTCGGATTATTCCATTGGGTACAGCTACACACTGCGACTGCTACCTCGGGGCAATGAGCTCGTAAGGGTGACGACACACGCGGAAAAGCGGCGACTGTAGTCCACCGCTCCATTTCCTGTATATTGCTGCTCATCTCTGGGGGCCTGAATCCTGCCTGACTTATTTATTACTACACCCCTCCACGTAAGTCCCAGGCCCATTTCTCCCCGAATCCGAGCATACGAGCAGTGCGGTAGCAGAATCTAGGGTTTATGATCTGAAATCCTGGAATATTGCACATTTAGGCTCAGCCGTTACCACCATAGGGTATAAGTAACCCCTTTGGCCCTAACAAGTGCCCTACACGAGTGGCACTTGCGCCGCACTGATCGTTTCCAGTACTCCCACAACAACGGGGGTTGGTGCCCCGCACGTCCCGCCGCGCATGCATAGACCATTGCATGGCGGGATGGCCATGGGTGGGCGAGGAAACATGTCAGCGAAGAGGCTAGGGTATTTTTACTTGGGTGGGGCCATAGTGGCGTGCGCCCGTGCACGATGCGGCGTGATACCATCGCCACTGCAGTGCCGCTTTGTGGTGCAGCTCTCAAACTCGCGGTATCGCACAGTGCGTTGCGAGGAAACGTCGGAAAATTTTCATATAAATACCAATAAAACTGCGCGAGCAGGGCTACAGATTTTGCAGGAGCGGCACGGTCGTCCGAGGCCGATTGGGCACTTTTTCGATTTTTTGAAATATTAAGTCGAAATCTGACGTCCCTGTCAGCGTGTGGTCAACATGGTGGTGTGAAACTTTACGCCAAGGGGATCTCAAAACCTGATACACGGTGGCGGGACAGTGTATTGTATGTACTTATTGAGCACGGGCTACTCATCCTTGGCACATACCGCCCTTGAGCGATGCCCACGGCCGCCATGCCGGATCCCCTCTTTCACAACATTATTTCCACGAGCATCGACGCATTAAGGTGCACGCCATTGCCGCCCCACTGGGCTCAACATGGCGCGCTATGAGCATGCGGCCATGCACTGCTATAGAAAAGCTTTGGCCTACGGCAAGGAGGCCGCAAGAACCCTCTCCCGCCTGCGCGTGCAACGATCACAGCCGCATTTTGTCTATGATTTTGGCCCAAAAACCACCGTCACCGACACGTAGGGCTTGGTCCAGGTCGTTGATGACCTAATTTCAATGCTCTACGTATGTGGTGGACAGTGATCATGCCAATGGTGATGTGGTATGACTACGGGGGCTGTGGTGTCCCATGCCTATTTGTGCACACGAGGGGCGCAATTTGTGGTTTTGAAGTGCTAGCAGCGCCAAAAGCCCTGCTTTTGCCTGAATGATAGCGTTGACGGCAACGGCCACCGGGTAATATGGCAATATGGGGTGTATCGCGCTATCGCGGCATTTCCCCCCAGCCGTACGACCCTGAGTAACACGCATGCACGCGCGCACGGCCAATGCGGTGGCCGCGCATGGGCATTGGGATCAAATTCGTAAACCCCATACTTATGTGGAGGGGTGTACTATCCTGCCAGTCTCCGGCGCGGGGTGATCCAGCCGCAGGGGATGATCCAAATACGGGATGTACTCAAGGGCAGTCTCGTGCAGCCACATGTCTTGCAGCACGTAGACCCAGGTACAAGTACGCCCAGTGAAGACATAAGGGTGCCGATTCGACTATAAGAATACAATTTGTTGCTCCCAAAAGTGGGGTGCCAGCGAATGTTCGTTAAAAAGAATGTCGAAATGATATCGTGTCGATTTGTATTCGTCTGAAATTAGACCAATATTAAGGACATCGCCATATTTCTGATGTATTTTTCTTGTTGCGACCACCAGTAGTCGGGTCGGCACCCATCCCGGTAGTACCGGTACCTCCTTTTCTGATTGCACCTCGGTGTGTGGGACCACCGCCCCCCTCCCCGGGCGGCGGAAAACATAACACATAAAACACTGCCCTCCTGATGCGTCGAGTTGGCATTTCACAGTTTGTTCAAGCGGCACCTGCTCTCCAGAGTACTGACTCTATCTTAGTTGTGCGCTATGGATAGTCATCAACCCTGCGGAGGTTGGAGACGGTAGCAGTGAGCTCACTTACAGCAGGGGCAACCCCTGCTTATAGGGCACATGGCTTTGATGTCATCGAGCTGCTGATTTTGCTGCTAGTTCTAAAGTACAGCAGCCCCTCTGATCGTGCAGAACGCGCCCTGCATGTAATTGAGCTGCGGGTACAGCGGCAAAACGTAGCTGACGAGGCAGGTTTTTAAGTACAGTAATGAATCACATTCACTAGCCATAGCTCCCACGGTGCCCTGCCCGACCAGCAGGGCCGCCGACACCTACAAAAGCTGGCGGCGTCGGGTGGTCCCTTCAACTAATTCCGTATTTGTCTCTCCACTTTTGCTGCCACGCTTCCACCTGCGCAAACAAAACAGCACCGGTTCGTTCTGGCCGCGCGACGTTCCACCCCCGCCGGAGCTGCTTCCAAAGGGGCCTGCTATGGGTTGGGTGGTTGGGGAGGGCACTCCGCGATGCATCGTGTCACAGTAGAGGACACAACACACACCTGCATATACAAGGCGCCAGGGTGCGGCTGTGCTTGCACTGCCAATATTCACATCGTTTGCGGACAGAGGCTGCTTCGTCAATGATCACCGGACAGCGGCTTTACGAGTGCCAATGAGCAACACTGAGAGCGGCCCAATGTGGGCATGTTGCCGCTCGAGACAACCTGATTTTCAGCGGTGACGTAGCACTGCCGTTCTCACCAATGGAATGGAATCGCGGCGAGCACACGTCACAACATACATGGAGCATGCCCATGCACCTATGGCTGTGAGGGTCATGGCGCGGGGAATGTGTTTGCATGGTGGCTAGTGACTTTGCGGCAGGAAGGTATGTGAGGAATGAAAAGGTAGGTGTCGCTGCTGCCAGTCTCAGCGAAAGGGCGGGCAAATATCGTTGCATTTCTACTCGTGTGAGTACGTTCCCGCACAGTGACATTGCACAAAAAGCCATCGCGCATCACACCTCAGCCGCATCCCCACGCCATCGATGGACATCATAGCGGCCAAGGTTCAAGCTCACGAGGTTCCCGCGGGCAGCATGGGGTGGACAGGACACCCAGGGGGGCGTCGCCAGACACGGCGGGGGGCCGCAATGCAGTGCTGTATTACACGATTAACGAGGGTCGGCGCGCTTAGGCCTCGTCCACCACGGTGGTCAGCTTGCCGGACTGGTCGTCAGACACGGTGACGAAGGAGTACAGCTCCTCCTTGGCGTCCTCGTCGTCGTTGCGCCGGCGGGAGACCTGGATGCGCAGGCGCATGGGCACGTTGCGGACACCCTGGACAGAGGCGAAGGGGAAGGGGGGTGGGGGGCAGGTGCAGGGGTTAGCACTGGGGCGGCGCGAGGTCGCATAGAGGGGTGCCGGGGCCACTGCTGCTGCGGGGACAAGACAGACACCTTGGGTGCGTGCGTGATGTGCGTGTTGGGCACCGGCGCACAGCGGGGGGACACTCTAACCAGCGGATACCCCCGTAACATCTACTTGGGTGTCAGAATTGTTTTTAACCATCGGGTCGGAAACTCTGTGCTATACTTGTGGCGTGTTTTGATATATTTGCAGATGAAAAAAGCTTTTCCTTCTTTGCAAGGACGACAGAAGAGAAAGATATTCTGATTGGTAGGCTGGCCGCTTGGCGCGGGGGGGGGGGGGGGGGGGGGGGGGATCATGCTGGCCGGGGGAAGGATTGGCCAGCCACCTTGCGCCAGACGGCCTTGTTCAGCTTGACGTCCAGGCGGACGTCGGGCGTGTTCATCATCTTGGCCGCGAACTGCTTGATCTCCTTCACCGCGCGGGGGGCGCGCTTCTTGAAGGAGATGCCATGCAGGCGCTTGTGCAGGTTGATGGTGTACTCGCGGGTGACCACCTCCTTGGAGCGGCTCTTCTTGTCCACCATCTGAGCACACGCGCCCACCCCGGGTCAGCCGCTGCGGCGCCAGCCCTCTTCGCACCCCCATTCTAGAGCCCTCGTTACCCTTTGCCCTGCTTGGCTACAAACACCAAACCTACGCCGGCTGCTGCCCCAGATGCGCTCGCTTGAAACCAGTATATGGACGCCAAGCTGGCAGGGCCCAAAGCTGGCTGCTCCAGATAAACAGTGAAATGTCCTGCGCTGAGCCTCGCCAAGCCAAACCGAGCCAGCGCGACGCTGTTGCCGCTGCTCCACAGGAGGCTGCATGGCCGGGCGGCGGAGTTTTTTCCTCCAACCCCCCCCCCCCCCCCCCCCCCTCTCCCCGCCGTTTTCCCCCGCCGCCGCTCCAACTGGCGTTCACGTTCAACCGGTGGCGCGGCTGGTTGAAGGTTTGGTGCCATGCGATAAATGATGAGATTGGTAGATATGGCGCGCCGGCAAAGGGTGGGGAGAGAGGGGCAGAGAGGAGTGGGGCGGCGACATAGCGGCCGGTGAACGAGGCGGCGGCGGCTGGGTGTGCTCGCCGGCTGCAGGCGCGGCACGTGGGCGGGACGGGGAGCGTCCGGCTGTCGTGTACGAGGGGGGTGCCACCCGAGGCTGATCGTACCGTGCTAGGACCTGCGTGCGTGCGTGGAGCAGCGACGGGGGGAGGGGCCTCGTTGGCGGCTGAAGGGGGAAGGGACCGTAGCTGCGTCGAGGCGACGCCTTTGGCCGCCAGGCTGAGGGCGGGATGGCGGCGGCGCGCCGGGGCTGCTGGTGGCCTGGTGGCGGCGGCGGCCCGCCCGGCAATACTACCTCAACTACACGGCTTACCAGTGCCGCACTCAATACTAAAAGTCTAAAACCGACGACAGCTCGCAGAGACCTCGTACGGGTAGTAGTCGCCACACGCGCGAGCGATTTTTTCGCAGCCCTGCGCGCGCGCGATCTGAGGCGTTAACAGTACTGTACATCGTGCCCTAACCCGGGGCGAACTCTAGCGACTACTGTTACAAAAAATAGTATTAACATAAAATCTACTTTATTTGGATTTTCGGTGACATAGCTCATAGGCGATCGGGCAACCACCAGAATAGGCAATACTCTACTTTTACATCGTGCCTTATATTGCACAAGCACCGATTTTACCCGTACTTTATATACTAAGCGGCGCTTCGCGCCGGGGATTTGTGGAGGTGCCCCTACCTCTTGGGTTGAGCGTGTTGATCTTGTAATACTGTTGTTTCCGGGTAATAATGCTTTTATTAGCGTTAGATTTGTCAGTAATTGTTTTTTTCGCCAGTAATTTATTTTTTTTCGTCAGTAATTTATTTTTCAAAAGAGACGTATTATTTTGTAAAACAGATTTAAAAATCTGCAAGCCGCGTAAAAGCGGGCCGCTGACTACTGGTGTGCATTACAAAAAGGCCGGTACCCAACCCACCGCTAAAAGTGGTATTACCCAAAAAAAAATAAAAAAAAGGCAGCACTACAAGATCAGCAATACAGTACAAGCCGCCCACGGGCGGCCCGCATCCCGCACGAGGCCGCGCAAGTCGGGCCGGCACGGCGCGAATCGCCACGCCCGCCGCCTGTACCGGCACCGGACGCCGGACGCCGTCGCTCGACCGTCGCCCGTCCGTCGACGGACGCCGGGCCCCGGGTCGGCGGACTGCCCCCGCACCGCGGCGACCCCTTTTTACACTACCATCATGTTACAGCATATCCTCGGACCACCGTGTACATAGTCGCTGTATAAATATAGAGGGCACGCCTCGCTTGCTGATTCAGCAATAAAAACGCGCTGCGGTACCGCGTTATTTTGGCGTTTCAGACGAATACATGACGTGCCTGGGCTAGAATACACGCGCATCCATTCAGAATCTTACCGTCTTCGGAGGTCATCCTAGAAATTAAACGAGCACAGATCGAACGTATGACGGTTCATACGCGAAGACGCAGCACTGGAGGACGGAGGACGGACGCCTAAAAATCCGTGATAAGACCGTATTGTAACCGGTATCGATTCTCTCGTATTCCAGGCGATTTCGGACGCGGCTCTCCTTTTCCTCCGCTCAACCCAAGAGGTAGGGGAACTCATCAGCATCCCTCGGCCGCGCGGCGTTACTCGGGTATCCGTACCGCACCGCTACGAGATCGAGTTATCGTCGGACGAGCGAGCGGCATTGCTGATTTCTTTTCCGGCTGATATGCGCGGCACATTTTATTGAATCCAGCAGCATATCTGTCGACCGGTACCATTTCCATACCCTATTGACTACTTGGGGTAGTTCAAACCTTACAAGGAAAGGGCATTATGAAATAACCTTACGTCCACGGCGCACCCGAACGCATCGCCCGGCGTCAGCTAGCAGCCGGCCGCCACCCGTGCAGGTCGGACGACGGCGCATCTGTTTTCATCCCGCCCCATCATCAACAGCCAGCCATCAGTGGTCGACCCACCACGCCGGCCGCCCCCCAACGGCAGTGCTCCCGCCTTTGCGAATCTCGCCAACCGCCTTATTTTGCCAAGGACCAAGTTTCTCTGAAGGCAAAACTAGCCGGAGCATATCTATCAAGGTAAGCCCGGGGGAGGAGGTGTGCTGCCGGCATGCGCTGGCGGCCGCCGCGGCGACCCCCACCCGCCAACCCCCAGTCCCGCTTCGTCGGCCCAGAGTTGTCCCGCTTACCCCCCGCGCGCGTCTGCGCCCCCACCCAGCCGCTGCCATCATCATGTTTCCCCCACGCACAATTGCATTATGTAGGCTTCAGCTACGGCCAGGGGTCACACTGTATCGCCGTTTATGCTGACTTGCACAGGCACAGCTGCAGCGCGTTGCGCGGACACAGCACTGGGCGGCGGCTAGGTTTATATCGCTATCGCGGGCACACGCTGGAGCAACCGCATCGGGGCAGCACCGTTCCAATTTATTACGCGGGTTGGTCCTGGTATAATCGCATTAATAATATTGTATCCCTCCGATTTCCACTTAATCGGTATATTAAATGGGGAATATATCATATCCTCACAGAGGCCTCTGTGGCACCATACACCTTGGATACACGACCGCCGCGCATCGATTTGGTGTGTGCCCAATGTCAGGCGCGGCACCGGCCAGTACCCGCTCGCTCGACCCTTGCGGCCCCGATTTGCGCTTCTAGGCTTGATGGAACGCACCACGCTCGGCTGCCTTGTCTATCTACGCGTACTTGGGGGAGTTGTCGCCCCCACTGATGGCCTTTTTCGACCTGTGGCCGATGCCCAGAGTGGCATCTGACAGCGTCGCTGCGTTTTGTTGTTATTTGTTTTCTTCGACAGATGGCGCCCGTCGCCGCGATGGCGCCCAGCGCCCGTGCCTCTCTCCTGAGCAGCCGCCAGCGCGGCAGTGGCGCCGCCCTGACGCAGCGTCGCCCGGGCGCCGTACCACGCGCGCGGACGGCGCGGCCGGCCCGCCGCACCGCGCCGTTGCGCGTGGCGGCGTCGTCGGAGCAGTTCGAGGCGCAGGTGTGCGTGGTGCTGGGCACACAGTGGGGCGACGAGGGGAAGGGGAAGCTGGTGGACATCCTGGGCCAGACCTACGATGTCGTCGCCCGCGCGCAGGTGAGCCCCCGCCTTCTGCCTCCGCTCTATCGTACGGGCTGCATATCCTTGCTTCCTCCGAAGGGGTGACCCGAAGGGGGGGGGGGGGGGGGGGGGGGGTCACATCTACATGCTATACTTTTGGAGGTGGGCATCGGGTGGGGGTCGACATTGGAGGTGTGTACACTAGTTAGACAGAGGCCAGAGTGAGCGCATTCGGGTCGCTGCACCCTTGGCAGGTAGAATAGCGTGCACACCTAAGCTATGGGCAGATGGATGGATGGATGGATGCCGCGCCTGTGAGCATGCGTACTTGCAGAGGGGGGTGCAGGGATGGCGTGGTGGTATCACTGAGTGAAAACAACAGTATAGTACGCATCCTGCGGTGAAAAGCAACGCCCGGTGTGCTGCTGTGTCCAGCCTGACCCCGTAAACCTCGCGCTGCCCAGGGCGGCGCCAACGCGGGGCACACCATCTACGACAGCAGCGGCAAGAAGTACGCGCTGCACCTGGTGCCCTCCGGGCATCCTGGGCAAGGCCAAGTGCGTCGTCGGCAACGGCGTGGTGGTGCACCTGCCGGCCTTCTTCGAGGAGGTCGCGGAGCTGCAGGCCGCCGGCGTGGACTGTGACGGCGAGCGCATCATGGTGCGCCACGCGGCCCCACTTTGGCGCGCCTCGTGGGCGCATGCCCACCCTGGCCGCGCGGTCCATTTGCTGTGAAGCCGCCACTGACTCTGCCCTCCCCCATCTGCGCCTCCCTCTGAGCAGCTGAGCGACCGCGCGCACCTCCTGTTCGACATCCACAAGGTCCCCCCCCCCCCCCCCCCCCCGCCTGGTCCCTGCGCTTCTCTCCCTCCCACACTCCCACGCTCCCTTGCACCTTGCCCCGTGCTGCCACACCTTCTCCCCTGCCAAGCCCATGCCACCGCGGGGAGACATGCCCTGAGCCGGCCTCTGGCCTCGACGCGGCAGGAGGCGGACGGCGCGCGCGAGGAGGAGCTCAGCGGCAACAAGATCGGCACCACCAAGCGCGGCATCGGCCCCGCCTACGCCTCCAAGGCCACGCGTAACGGCCTGCGCGTGGGCATGCTCAAGGTGCAGCCCTCCCTCCCCCCCTCCTCCTCCCCCCCCCCCCCCCCCCGGCCGCCCCCGTCGCCCCTGCCCCCTGTTAAAATACTCACACACAAACACATCAGCCGCTGTATAGGTACAGGCACCCCCCCCCACATGTATGTATACATACCCAGGGATCGCTGCTCATGTGAAGGCGCAGTCCTGAATCGGAGCACACCCATTTATATCATCATCACTCGCGAAACTGTGGGTGCCGGCACATGAGCCCCGCGTTGGGCTCGCATGCAACCAATAGGATCGTTCGCTACAGTTTTGTCTGCACATGGCTGCGGACAGGTTCTTGTTTGCAGTGTGCTTATTACCGTGTTGGCAACGGTGGTGTGCGTGCAGCATGAAATTGTGGTACCTATCTAACGATGCATTAACACGTTCCTGCGACTTTCATGTTGAGATATGTGAGAAGGGGGGTTGAAGGTGTTGGCCGGCCGCCCGCCGTGCAGAACATGGAAACCTTCGAGGCGGCCTACCGCACGCTGGTGGACGACCTCAAGAGGCGCTTCCCCGACATGGAGGTGGACATCGACGCGGAGATCGCTGTCTACAAGGTCGGGCGCCCCCAGCCGCACCGCCGCCTTGGGGCCACCACTGCGACGATGCCTTGGGGCTGCCATCTGTTGATGCTTTTGCCCCCTTTGCAACTGTATCAAATGCTGCGGCATGTCCTCCCCTCTGGGGGGGGGGGGGGGGGGGGGTCTAAGACGTCGGGGCTGCACGCCACTCAAACATGACGCTGGCCGCATCGCCATTCCACAGGAGCTGGCGGAGAAGGTCAAGCCGTACATGGGGGACACCTTCTCCTACATCAACAAGGCACCCCCCCCCCCCCCCCCCCTTCCCGCTGCCGTGTCTGCCTTTTCGCCCCCCGTTTGCCTCTTTGCCTCAGCCTCCTCCTCGCCAGCCCTCCAAGCCTGCCAGGCCCCTCTGGCGGCGAGGGGCGGATGGGTCGCAGTCCGGCTCACTTGTGCCCGCGTGCGCCGCCCCTTGCAGGCGTACGACTCCGGCAAGCGCATCCTGGTAGAGGGCGCCAACGCCACCATGCTCGACCTGGACTGGGGCACCTACCCCTTTGTCACCTCCTCCAACCCCAGCATCGGCGGCATCATCTCCGGCCTCGGCCTCGCCCCAAACAAGTTTGACGCCATCATCGGAGTGGTGCGCGCGCGTCCCCGTGGATGGCCCTCCCACGTGCCCGCCCATCTGGGAGCTGACTCGTGGCTTCCCCCCCCCCCCCCCCCCCCTTCGCCCCCCACCCACCTTCCGCAGGCCAAGGCGTACACCACCCGCGTCGGCTCGGGGCCGTACCCCACCGAGATCTTCGGCGACCTGGCGGAGGAGCTGCGTGCCCAGGGCTTTGAGTACGGCACCACCACCGGCCGGCCGCGGCGGATAGGCTGGCTGGACGTCGTCGCGCTCAGGTACGCGTGCATCATCAACGGCGTCACGCACATCAACCTCACCAAGCTGGACGTCTTGGACAAGCAGGCGGAGATCCAGATCGGCGTGGGCTACAAGCTCGACGGAGAGGTGCCGGCGCCCCCCCCCCCCCCCCCCTTCCAGTGAAAAACCCCCTATACGCAGCCCCTGCGCCGGCCGGCCGCATGGAGTGCGTTCGCGTTGACGACCCCGGGGGCGTGTACCGTGCCACGCAGGTGATCGACACCGTCCCCGCCTCTGTGGAGGACCTGGCGAAGGTGGAGATGGTGTATGAGACCCTGCCCGGCTGGGAGACGGTGCGAGATGCTGTCCCGCTGCCTCAGCTCGCCTGAGATGAGCGGATGGTCACTTGGCACGGGGCGCGGCCGAAGTCGTACGGCTTACAGCCACGGAACCCTGTCCCCATTTGCAGGACATTAGCAAGATCCGCGAGTGGGACGACCTGCCCGAGAACGCCAAGAAGTATGTGCAGCGGGTGGACGAGCTGACCGGCGTGAAGTCCCTGTGGATCGGCGTCGGCCCCGGCCGCGACGCGATCGTGATGCAGCCGTGAAGTAGCCGGCGACCGTGGGGCTGTAGCGCCCGCATGGGAGCCTGCACGGGCAGGAAGGCGGCGCGACCAAGTGGAGGGCAACCTCGCAGCGTGACGACTGCGGCACGGCAGGGTGCCATGTCAGGCAGAATTGTTCCGCCGGTGTACCTTGCCGCGCCCTTTTTATTGGAACTTTGAGTGCGGAGGGGTGGTGGCCCCACTGGCGGTGTAGGGGGGCCAGGCTTTGGAACAGGCCGTGCAGGGCTTCGGGGTCAACCATCTCAACATCATATGTGCGGGTGCACTACACTGGCTGCAGCTGTCCCTGCGTGCATGATTTCATTTTCTAAGACACTCCCCCCCCCCCCCCCCCCCCCCCCCAACTTTCACAACATCCTCTGGTGCTCACAAGAGCAGTAAGGATCAATCATAGCCCGAAGTCCTCCGTACTCAGCGATGATTTGGATCACTGCTGGCCATACGCGCTCTGAAGAAGCCACCCTACTTACTATTGTTCGAAGCAGAATCGGCGTTGGGGTTGCCGCAGTGCCCGTTGATGATTTGTGGACTCATTAATAGGTAAAGGAATATCACTGCGGGTCAGGAATCGCCCGAAAGAAGCAGCATGGAATTGCAGTCGATGCGCACACATCCCACACACAGGTCGAGGTGCTTTATGGAGCGCTTAGCCGCCTACCGGCATGTACTTGAACCATAGATTATCATGCGCACAATAGATATGTACACATGCGCAAGATTGTCATGCGCACAGATGCGTATCCCTCATATTTCCCTCATATTTAGGTGCTGGGACTTTATGGAGCGCTTAGTCGCCTACCGGCATGTACTTGAAGGATAGATTATCATGCGTAATACATATGCGCATATATGTGCAAGATTGTCATGCGCACCTATCCCTCACATTTACACAATAATGGGAATTAGCAGGTTATAAAGCGTACAGTGGCGCGCAGAGGCACGCGGAGGCCCCCTCCCGCCAGTCCCATACAGTAAGAGTCGCATCTGTAGTTGTGTAGCAGATAGAACTAGTCGCTACATACAGTATCCGGAATTGCTACGTGTGGATATGTTGTAGGCCGTCCAAGAGCGAGCCGGAACAAGGTATAGCGATCCCGCGATCTCCGTCGCACAATACCGGCAGTCAGACAGCATACGGGTATGCATTGCCAGGGCGATGTAGTCGCTAAAGCGGTTCGTTGTTACCTGTCCTTACTGTATGTACGACTACCCATACTCGACATCGGACGGGATCGCCGCATTTGAAACTACGGTAATAGCAGGGTTGCAGGCCGGGTTCCCTATCGCTTTTCCAGTCGGATCACGAGTCAGCCCGCTCATTCGGCCGCCGCTGCGCCGGTGCTGGGCCTTTGCCCGCGCAGAGGTTCCGCGCTTGTCACTTGCCCTGGCCCCACGTGTGGTATTGATCCCTTATGGCTTCGCTGTACGGCTTTCATCGCTCAAACCGGAGCGCTACGGATTTCATCGTGGATCATCTACCCATATGCCCCGTAGCGAACTACAAGCACCGCATGCATACCGCTTCGAAGAATCTGTGGGTATCTGTGGCAATTGATGCGAGGGCGGTGCTTGACCGGGACCGCTCGGGAGCCGGCGACTTGACCCTTGAGACGAGTGGGCTGCGCCCAGCGGACCGCTCGCGGCTAACGCACTTGACGCTGGCGGGGTGGGGGGGGGGGGGGGGGCGTGCGATTACATGATCGACTTCGCGTGCGTGTCCTTCACGACCCCCACTTGGAGCAACGACCCCCGCTGGTGCACCCCGGGGATCGCGGCGACCGAGGCGGAGCAGGGTAAGTTGGCAGCGGACCGGGCGTCTTCCGCCCCAGTGCAGGGTGTTCACCGGTACTACCCTTTTGTGGTTGAGGACCGCTGCCGTCTTGGGAAGTCCGCTTTGACGGTGGTCTACATCTTCGCGGTGTTGCTGGCTGTGCGCAACTTCCCTGGCGGTCCTTCCGCCCCGACCTCATGCTTCCTTCGTGGTCAGTCCTTTCAGGCACTTCGGAACTTTGTCGCTATCCAACCTGCTGAGTTCCGCCGTCACCTGTCGCGCACATGGCGGGGGCTGTTGCAGCGGGCCTGTGCTTGCGTGCATGGTACCCTGGGCGGCATTCCCTTTGCCGGTGTGCAGATGGCCAAGTATGATGCGTGGGCTCGTGCCCATTATGCATCTTCTCATGTTACTGCTTCCACCTCGCAATAGTTGTAGAGGACTTTACCGATTGTCCTTTTCTGGTGATTTCCTGATATCGCCTTCTGCAGCTAGCTCATGTAAATAAAAAGTCATAGCAAGTCTAAGATAGTATCGGATAGGTAGTAACTAAGTAAGTTGGCAAGTACAATCAAGTATAGAATGGCGGTAATTGTGTAGGTGCGTATTGCGTATTGATCGTCCAAAGTGGGCTCGAGCCACTAATAAACGTAGGCACGCACGGTCGCCACCTGCTCGCGCCAAGCGCTCTGAAACCATGATCAGAAGGCCTATACATTAACTTTTTAATTGTGAAACACATGTTGGCCGCTCACATGACGACATGCATGCGACGGGCCCAGCCCGCCCTATGTGTGAAGAGGGACATAGCCTACCTGCTAAATCTGGCTGCCTCAGAGTACGACGGTGGCCAAGGTCCCGATGCGGCCGGGCGGTGACGTGAGAGGCAAGTTTGGGCTGGCAGCGGCGGCGCCCGCCATCGCTGTCGCCTTTGGTGTGCGGGGCTGGCATCACGTGCTGGTGTATCAATCGAGGCGACACTCGCCTGAAAAGCAGCACAACAGTTGCCACACGGCAGCACATATTCCAAGTAGGCACACATACTCCTCGTATTCATCGTAGTCTCAGGTACACGCCGTACTAGCACGCGTGCACACAGTAAGGATTACTACTTGTACTACCAACTCGTAGTATATCGTACACGTATAATTGTCACTACAGCGCTACATTATTCTCCGCGCAAGAATGTAGCGTGGCCTCTGAGACCCTGCTGGATCGAGAACTCCTGCCCCGATAACCAGTGGGGATCAGGAGCGGTGGATCATCAATTCCCGGCGATAGTGGGGATCCAAGCGGCAGCCTCTGGGCCCCTGCTTTGGATCGAGAACTTGTGCTCCGATAACCAGTGGAACAATCGAGGCGTTCAAAAGCACAAAGCCACACGGCGGCAAATGATCTCACACACGTATCCTCGCAGTCTCAGGTTCACATCGTACTAATAACCCATAGTATGTCATACTCGTAATTGTCACACTAGTGCTGGTGGGCAACGACGGCCAAAGTCCGCCATCGAGCGTCAGAGGCCAGGAAACCGTCAGACATGTTTTCATGGCCCTGCAGTCGCGGCAACATGCATTTAAACTAAGCACGTGCACATCGGACGCACAGGGAAATTTACAGTTGGCGGGAAATTTACATGTGACACTAGTAAACCCTTAAACCCTAAAACACATTTTGGGTTTGCTTCTCTTAGGAGGTTGCTTGTGAAGGGGCTACCCAGCGCACTGCACTAGCACTAGCACTTGCACTTGCACTTGCAGCATCACTCAGCCTTGGCCTCCTTGCGCAAAGGCGCACCCTTGGGCCCAGACTCCAGAAACTCGTGCATGTCGCTGGCCAGCCATGACAGCTGGATGGCAGAGCTGGCGCCAAGAGCCACCAGGCAGGATAGCTGCCCCCGGATTGCCGAGCGGGGCGCCATGATCGCGGCGATCGAATTGCTGCACAGCGCCAGCGCGTCGAGAAGGGCGCTGGATGCCAGGACGAGGCAGAAAAGGAAGACACTCCAGGAGGGGCTGCTCGGAAGAACGGCAGCGCGGGTGACGACGGCAGCCTGTAGCCAGCAGACGGCGGGCACGATGGATGCGAGGGTACCGGGCGGAGGCGGCGCGGGGCAGAAAGAGTCGCCCCCGTGGCCCGTGAGCGTGCAGTAGGCGATGACGCTGACGAAGCAATCGGCCAGCGCATTGAGCACGAGCAGCTCGCGGCGGTGCATCGTCCATCCCATGCGGCGGCAGACGATCAAGAGTACGACGGCGGCGACGGCGACGCCCCAGGTGTTGCTCAGCTGCCGAGACGAGAAGGCATCCACCAGCGGGAGCATCAGCGGGGCGGCGCGCAGCAGCTGCGTCATCGCGGCAGAGGCGTCGGGCAAGTGGCACCTCTTGGCGCGGAAGGCCTGGAAGCGCTCCTGCGCAGGGCCGCCGAGGCGGAGGCCGCTGCTGAGGCGGAGCCCGTGCTCGGTCGCCAGCTCTTGCAGCTTGCGCACAGACCGGAGGTGGTGCTGCAGGTAGGCATGCAGTCCGCCAACCGCGGCCAATGCGGTGAAGGCGGCAAACGTGTATCTCCGCCCCGGACCGTGGCTGTGTACGGTGCAGCTCACCGCCACGGCCAGAGCAGCCCCGCAGGCCACTGAGCTCCACGCAGACGTGAAGACGCCGGCCAGCATGGCAGACCAATCAGCGGACGGGCGCATGCCAGGCTGCTCCGCACGGCCGGAGCTGCTGCAGGTCCCGTTGTGCGTGAGGAGGTACGCCCGGCGCTCGGCCATCTGCGCGGGAGTCAGCTTGTCTGGGCCAGCCCGGCAGGACGCCCATGCCGCCCGGGCGTCCGGGCAGTTCTGGAGCAGGAGCTTCAGGACGGAGGGCGATCCTTGCAGAGCCGCCCAGTGAAGCGGGGTCATGCCGACACTGTCACGCGCCGCAGCGTGGACGGGGAGCGACGCCTCCGAGAACAAGGTCAGCACCTGCCGAGGCGGATCACGATCGGTTGAGCAGCAAGGGTTTAAAGTTTTAGGGTTTTTAGGGTTTGAGGTGTGTGTTGAACCCTAAACCCTAAATGTGACGCCCTAAACCCTAAACCCCAAAAAAGCATGGGGTTACCAGAATTGGCAAATTACTTTCCTGACGGAACTTTGCGTCTCGCCGGGATTGAGCAGGTGCTGGACAGGCTTTGCACGGGGATAGCATGCGCAACAAAGGACTGTGAATTGTGCCCGCTGTTGCGGGAGGGATTCACCAGGATGACTGTCTCGGTGCTGCGAGAGAGCACAGCACCAGAGATGAGGCCTTGAGGCTGCGCGCGGTCCGCCTCCTCCAGAAGGCGCAGCAGCGGGGTCCCCGACTCCTCGGCCACCTGAACCACTTCGTCCATGGTGTCCGACAGGCCGTGAAGACAGCATCGGAGCATCGCCCTCGCGGACGTGGCACTGGAAGGCGGGCGCAGCGCGGAAGGGTGCAGTGCGGCGTCCAGCTCCTGCAGCCAGTCGGCACCAAAAAATGTCGGAAACGGGTGCTTGGGGTAGATGGAGAGCCTGGCCGGGGTAATTAAATCGACTGTAGTGGGGCCGCGGAGTACAATCCTGCCTAGCGCGTACGTGTCAGATACATTTTTAATGGCAGGGACCGCCCTGGCCGTGGAGAAGCGTGCGGCGACATGTCAACATCTGCGGACATTCTTACTATACAACACTACTCCCCCCCCCCCCCCCGGCCTGTGTTTTGGGTGATGAGGCCGGCAGGGACAGAGCGCCCGGTCGCGGGTAGGCTTGTCACACAGGCCAGGTAGGTCGCCCGCCGCCTCACAGGTGGGGGCACGGCCTCTCCCGGTGCAAGATTGCCCCAAAAACTTCCGCCGGGAGCCGGGTCGACTTATCGCCAAGCTCTCATCCGTCACTCCATGCTTTGATGCGGTCTGGCCAAGCGATTGTGAAGTGTGTGTGTGCCCGACTCCGATGCGGTGGGAGATGTTAGAGAGCCAGTGGGGGCGCTCAATGATGGTTGAGCACAGACAAGTTATGTTGAATAAAAGTGCAACAGCTAGGTTTTTGGAGCCATTGGGGGCGCTCGATGAAGTCTGAGCACAGACAAATTACGTTGAATGAAAGTGTAACCAGGTAGGTTTGTGTGCACATCAGCATTGAGTGGGGGTGTTGAAATCCGGTACACTGCTGATAATTGTAGATCATCTGCCACCCTTCTAGGGTTTTCCAATTATGCTCTGCTGCTATTACCTGTAGTATACTATTCTGTTATGAATAGTATAATTGCTGGAGTTCCACTTCCAGATCACACTGATTGTATACGCGCGTTAATACATTATACCGTACTCAGGTAGTCCGGTGGCCGTACGAGTACTGCCCCTGAATAATGAAGCCCAGAGTAGAAATTCAAGCCCATAGTCGTATATGTATATAAGTATATATGTGCATATGAATATATATATGTACAGGAGTTGCTGTACCCGTACCGTGTACCGATCGGGCTGTTTATACGTAAATAACAGGTAATATACCGTGTGGCCTGTATAAATATATTTATAGGATGTATAACAAGGTAACGCACGGCATACCTAAGTAATATACCGTATACCGTGTACCGTGTACTCTATATATATATATATTCCGGAATAGTATCTAGGATATATTTAACGGCGCACGGTGCATAGGTAATAATACAGTATAAGGTATACCTTATTGTGCCTGGGATGTAGTACACGGTACACGGTGTTTAGGAAAAAACAATATAATACCGTGTACACTCTCCTCCACATATAGACTTAGGATATAGCGAATGTATGTTTCGCCCCCGGGACAGCACTGGCAACAGTGAAACCATGGCAGGGTGTCGACGACGGCCGTTTGGGCAGCGATCCAGTTAATACGGGAGGCCCTGCCTGTTGGGCTTATCATTTATTGCTGAGATGATGGGCTTTCATCTATCGCGTAACTACAGCAGGTACTTTAATGAATACCGGCTTTACAGCACGTGAAGAGTCGGAGGCGGAAGGGGGTGCTGTAGAATAGTGTGTATATGGTATATGGTATAGGTACCGTAAATACGCCCAGTACTGGAGATTTGGAGAAGGGGGGGGGGGGGGGGCGGGGCGACCAGATGCTAATCAGTGCGGGGGGCGGGTTATTTGTCGCTGTGGATACGGGTACTACCCGTACCTACGGCAGAGCTAGATCGGATCTATCGTCGTATTACATATGCGATGATCTCGAATGCGCGCTAATTGTTGTAGTCTTCCGCCACTTCGCGGGGGTACAGTGTAGCGGCGCGAAAGCATGCGCAAGATATACATCAGGTAGGGATTATGTGCGTGCGAGGAGTGTGTCTGCGACGCTGCGTCCCGATGTGAGTGTGCATGAAAGGGGTCATGGAGCGAGGTGGGGCGGTGAGGAATAGAGGGGGCAGGGGGATACCGTTAAGACCGCGCCGAGAGAAGACGGGGAGTGCTCGTCGGGAGCTGATGCAAGATACACGGCAACTTCCTCGGCCACCTCCGCGAAGTCCGAGAGAAGCAGGGGCCATGTACCCCTTCGCGCTTCATCGCCGCCGCTGCAGTCTCCTTGCACCACCTCCAACCAGGCCAGCCCAGGGTCTACCAGAGGAGGCCTGCACATGCGGCAGCGATGCGGGTGCGCATTCAGCACACCCAAGGGCTTCAGCTGTCCCAGGGATCGTTGGTTGGGAAGCGTATGCGAGTCCATGGAAAAATGCGGAGAAGTGAATAAATAACAAGCCAACAGACACCGACGTCCAGAGCAGGGGCAGACGAACCACGGCAGGTGCACTGCCGCAACGGGTGAACGACGCTGCACTTACTGGAAGCAAACATGCGTAGTTCCATCCCCGCGTTCTTCCACGTCGGTGACGGTGGCCTTCATGCACTCCCCGCGCAGATGGCACAGCACGCTAAGGGGCTCGGCTGGCTGGACGCCCGTTACTGTGAGCTGCACCGCGCTTGTTGCCGGGTGGGCGGCGACCGGATGGGCCCGCGTGATCGTGCAGACGTCCATATTGAGCCACCGAGCAGCGGCTTCACCGTTCCTCGCCGGTATGAAGCACGACTTCGGCGCCCAACAGTACCTGTTGCAGGTGGCCTGGGAGAAGGCGGTGGCGACTGAGGCGTGCGTCCTCGGTCCGCAAACTGCGCGGGGCCGCGGAGATATGATGGTACGAGCAGCACCGCCACAGCATTTACCTGTACATGTAGCGATATCGCCTTCTGCTGCTAGCTCGTGTATATATATAAATAAAGCGACTATATACGTACTAAGCGGCGCTTCGCGCCGGGGATCTGTGGAGGTGCCCCTACCTCTTGGGTTGAGCGTGGTGCGGCCGTGCGGGATGCGCGCCGCTTTTAGCCGGCTTGCAGTGTGGATCTTGTAATACTGTTGTTTCCGGGTAATAATGCTTTTAGCGTTAGATAGATTTGTCAGTAATTTATTTTTCAAAAGAGACGTATTATTTTGTAAAACAGATTTAAAAATCTGCAAGCC
This sequence comes from Tetraselmis striata, assembly GCA_006384855.1. Lineage (NCBI taxonomy): Eukaryota > Viridiplantae > Chlorophyta > Chlorodendrophyceae > Chlorodendrales > Chlorodendraceae > Tetraselmis > Tetraselmis striata. Next base: position 132,974 of record VCJN01000113.1, on the reverse strand, counting down.
GCGTAAAAGCGGGCCGCTGACTACTGGTGTGCATTACAAAAAGGCCGGTACCCAACCCACCGCTAAAAGTTGTATTACCCCCCAAAAAAAAAAAAAAGCAGCACTGCAAGATCAGCAATATAGTACAAGCCGCCTACAGGCGGCCCGCATCCCGCACGAGGCCGCGCAGGTCGGGCCGGTCGTCAGGTCTACGGGGCGGGCACGGCGCGAATCGCCACGCCCGCCGCCTGTACCGGCACCGGACGCCGGACGCCGTCGTTCGACCGTCGCCCGTCCGTCGACGGACGCCGGGCCCCGGGTCGGCGGACTGCCCCCGCACCGCGGCGATCCCTTTTTACACCATCATGTTACAGCATATCCTCGGACCACCGTGTATATAGTCGCTGTATAAATATAGAGGGCGAGTCTCGCTTGCCGATTCAGCAGTAAAAACGCGCTGCGGTACCGCGTTATTTTGGCGTTTCAGACGAATACATGACGTGCCTGGGCTAGAATACACGCGCATCCATTCAGAATCTCGCCGTCTTCGGAGGTGTGCCTAGAAATCAAACGAGCACAGATCGAACGTATGACGGTTCATACGCGAAGACGCAGCACAGGAGGACGAAGGACGGACATTCGTGATTTTTGCAGTATGTTTCCGGTATAATTCACGATAGATCCGTCCTAGTCGCAGGATTTTTACGGACTGTGGTAGGAGTGCCTAGAAATCAAACGAGCACAGATCGAACGTATGACGGTTCATTCACGAAGACGCAGCACACGAGGACGGAGGACGGACGGAGGACGGACGGAGGACGGACGCCTAAAAATCCGTGATAAAACCGTATTGCAACCGGTATCAATTCTCGCGTATTCCAGGCGATTTCGGACGCGGCTCTCCTTTTCCTCCGCTCAACCCAAGAGGTAGGGGAACAGGTACCTGTATCCCCATACCTGTCTGTACCCACGCGCGAGTATCGCCCAGGCAGGGATTACTGAGAGCCAATACATATCGGCAATATCGGCCCGGCGTGTCCCGGGTTTACTCGGTTGATGCATTAGCCCTTCGGGGTTCGAATGAGGCAATGGTTTAGTACTATATGGGGGTCATTTCCCATCCTAAAAAGGGGGATCCCCCTTCACGGGCTATGCCAGACCTACAGGTACGACTACAGTTGGCGCACGAGGTCAAGTGCTGGGGCGGCTTCGGCCGATGTCCCGGGGCGAACTGTACTTTATTTTTACATATGGGGGAATGCGGATAAGAAATCAAGCAGCGCACAGCCAGCACCGGCGGTAAGAATAAAGTATCTATATTTTCAATTCTGATCAGACAGGGATAGATAACGGAATGTATACGTATGATTACAACAGCGTATTATCATAACAGCGCTATCATCGGACAATAACCTGACTTACAAAGGCGGGCGGTATCTGGGTACTCGAGTTCTGGTTCTACCGGGGCGGTTATTACCAGCGCTTTTAATTGTGTATGGTACGATTGAAATCTTCTTTCAAATATTATTATTGTTATTCAGGATTTTTGTTAGCAAATGGATTTCTTGAATTTTGCAGCTAGCACATGTAATAATCATCATTATGATTAGCAAAGCCGGGGTCTCGCAGTTTTGCCAAAAAGTTCCAGATATCTTATATTTTTGGCACAGGGCTGAGGGCCCAAAGCACGCATGAAATGGTTGGGAAGGGTGGGTTGCGCTAGCTGGAAGCTGGCGCAAAGGAAGAAGATGGAGACACCGCTGCGTTGCGGGGCGTCATATCGGGGTGAGGGATGGACGTGGCGTCCTAGCCGCGCATGGCGCAATTTTGTAACGTCGGGTAACACCCGTCGTACTTAGCCCCGTGCAATCAAACCGCGGTAATTCTCAATATGACCATTAGCAAAGCAGAGGGCTCGCAGTTTTGCCATCATGTCGCCACTTGGCGTGGCAGCCTGGCTGGTTGACCGCCCCAGGGGGTCATCTAGCCAAAGAGGTGCCATGCTGCCGGACACGGCAGCACTGTTGGGTTGATGTAGTCAAGCACCACGCTGGACTCCATCGCCCAGCCGCCGAAGTACTTGATCTTCTGCATCGTCACGCCGATCACGTACGCGGCTGTAGTGGCCCCCTTTCGGAGGGAGTGGGACTTTTACGCGAACCCCGCGGGGGGGGGGGGGGGGGGGGGGGGGGCTTGCACTACTGCCAACACCGGTTGCAGTCAGTTGGTGCGGTGTCCGCCGTCCATTTGGCATGCTCCTCGCGCTGGCTGATGGCCCATCGCGCCGCTAGCACGCGGCCGCCGGCGAACACCTGACGGGCGGCATCAAAGTAGTGCCGCAGCTCCGCGATGTCGGTATGCGATGACGCTGGCAGCTGACACAACAACTTCTTGCACCCGCGCCACGCTGGCCTTTCCGGTCACGATGGTGCAAGAGGATTCCGCTGTCCGGGACGACCGTGAGATCGCCCGTACGACACTTCACCCCCGCTCCTCCACGGCAGAAAAACAGACAAAGCACGACGACTGCCATACTGGCGCGGAACAGCTCCACGCGCACCACGGTACTTGGGTCCGTGCCCCAGGTAAGTCCCAACTCCAGTCGTTAGGCTCTTGCTAGGGTCAGGGCTTTCAGCACCACACGCGCCGGCAATGGGGCCCCCATCAGCTCGGGGTGTAGCGTCACCTGCGACGCCGCAAGGCCCCTGCGGATCTGCTCACCAGATCGCCCAAAGCCATCGGCTCCCAGCCGTGGTCCTGAAAGAAGGTGTTGACGGCCGACAGGTAAGGCTGCAAGTTGGAGGCCTTGGTCGTCCCCAGATTGCCCAACGACATGACGTACCGTGCCATCACTAGGCTCCCGCCCGACTTCGTAATTATACTGTAATTCCATGTACTCATCATGTAATCTTACCAGTAGCTAGTATGATACTCGTATTTAGCGACTCTAGTCATCCCGTGACGTACTCGTTATAAACTGCATCAGGCGCATACCACTCATCATCACGACGCTATACACTCATCATTTCCGAGTTCGACTACAGGCATTGCATCTGCGACTATTGGAAGCCCGACATTTTCACTGCGCTCTGGCATAATCCGCGATAGCGCGCGCGCGGCACACCCAGTGAGCGGGCGCGCGGCAGTGGGCGGGGAGACGCGCGGCAACGGACGGGCAGAATAAATTGTTTACATCCGGTTTTGACCGGGACCGCCTCGGCGGCCGGCATGCCGCTCGCGGGTGGCGGCAGCGGCTACGGCGGCCCGGCGGCCGGCCCGCGACCCGAGCGCCCCACCGCCCGCCTTGGCCCCGGCACCACCCCGGCCCCGGGCCAGCCCTCCAGCCGCCGGCTTAGCGGGCTGCTTGGCCTTCTTGGCCGGGGGCTCTGGGCTACTGCCCTCATCGACGTCGCGGGGGACGGCTTGCGTGGCGGCCATGTTCTTGACCGCGTTGGTGTTGTGCTTGATGATGCCGCCCGCCCTCTGGCTGTTGTTGCGCCAGCACGCCCACCAAGCCGCGGAGCTTTGGCGACGGCAGCGGCAGCGACACGATCTTGTTGCGTTGAACAGTCGATACGATCGGCTTACCGCCGAACGTAGGGACTGGGCGGGGGTCTGACACAGCAACTGCGAAATTCAGTATGCGTGTTGATTGCTTGTCGCGGCGGCGGTGGCTGTGTAATCGAACAAATGCGGAAACAAACGCGACTCACCTGGGGCTTCCCGGTGCGGCGTCACCTCGAAGACATCCTCCTCGCCCTTGAACATCACGTTAGTAGTGGGGCACTTGCCGGCTTGGTATTACCTCCCCATCTCGCTATGGTGCCATTCCTCTGCAAGGTCGAGGGCCTTCGCGAGTCGGTCCGCGCTCGGCAATGGTCACTTCTTCCTAAGTCCTTGGCCGTCCTTGCCCTCATCCTGGAAGTAGTGCCGAGCGAGGTAGTTCCTCACGTTCCCATGCTTCTTGTACATCACGAGGTACACCGTCAGCACAACCCACAAGGATGGTCGCAGTGGGGTTGGGAGGAAAGGGGAGGGGGTGTACTCTCGGAACGCGGTCAAGACTGTCTCCTTGGAGTAGATGTGGTTGTCGACTGTGTAGCCATCACGGTAGTTGAAGGTATTTGAAGGCACGAGGTACGGGCATCGTATGGGAAAAACCCCGCAAAGTAGTACTAAGGGCTATCTTAGCGTATGCACGGCACGTCCACATAGCGGGCGCGGCCAAATATAAGCACGGGACTTCTCCTTCGGGAATTCCGCTATTATTTGGATGTTAAAAAGAATCGGCCGCGGGCCAAAGGTGGCACGAGCATGAAAGGGCCGACCATCCACCGGGGATGCCGATAGCCCATCGCAGCGGGGCTCCGGTAGGAGACGAACAAGGACCGCATACAACAACAGTAGGCGGTGTTGGACAAAGATAGCAAAAGTGCATGACATGACGACCCGCCACTAGGCCAACTGCCGGCCAGCACGCACAGAGGCATAGCGCGCATGTAGAGCATGCTCCACAGCATCACTACAGCCACCATGGATATCAACAGACCCGAGGAAAAACACGACGCCACAGTCGGCGCCACTCTCGATGCGCCGCGCGGCGGCATAACCCAATCCCCCAAGATCCGAACAACCATTGCCGCAAAAAAAATCGCAGACACCCGACTCCCACATGTTGCCCGCCGCCACCTCCGCGTTTTGAACCGCGTGTAGTCCCGCCAGCCCCCAATCAATCTTCTCTCCGGTGCCGACGGTGCCACACAAGTCGCCATGTTATTCAGCGATATGGTGACCCACAACCGCCGTGCGACGAGGGACGACTTGCGCAGCCGTGTGTTTTTGAACACAATCCGCACCCTCAGCCCCAAGCGCGGGGTACACACATCAACTAACGGCGTCCGGGTGGTGACCCGGCGCGCCCCTATGCCAGCTGCCGCCAGTACGGTAGGGGCGAGCAGAGCCATACTCACCGCTAACACCGGGTCCGACACGAAACTCGTCGCAGCCACTACCATGCACGTACATAGGCGGGAGAGGATGGCGACTATACGCCAACCGGCGCGGACTACATCCGATCAGACGGCGATGCACCACGGCCAGCTCCTCTGGGAGCTCCCGCTACCACTACCTAGCGAGCTGCGAGCGGCCCACCCCCCGGGTGCGGCAGCCCCTCAAGACACGAAGGTAGGCGTCGACCCGCCATCGAACGTCGACCAGCCAGTGACAAGCGTCATTCCAGCCCGGCACCCCATGCCGGCTCCAGCGGCCGTAGCCCACGCCCCCACCGCGACCGGACAGGCCTCGGAGGCCACCGCCCCCCTCGAGCCCACCTCCACTGCCTGCACACCAGCCCATGCGCCCCACCGGGCTAATCTCGCGGCCGTTGCCCCCGCGCCGGACGATCCCCATGCAGTATAGCAGCCGGACCATTAGCTGAGAGTCTCCGCCGGCAAGGCGCCCACCCCCAAGCCGGACGCCCGCCCGCAACTATCCGCGCCCCAACCCAAGAATTATGGACAGTTAGCCGATACGCCCCCAATTGCATGTTTCAATTTTACACACACATATCCCCCACCAGTAATATATAGTGTATCGCCCGACTTACGGGCTTGGCGGTACCGGCACCACACGAAATCGCCATGCCATTATGTGCAGTATACTATGCCAAAAATATTAGATGGAGGGCCTTATAGCCCCAATCCCACAAAGCTAGCCAGGTCAGCGGTATATATATGTTGAGCACCATACAGCTATTCTGGCTAGCTGCCCTCCCCCATCACACCTCAGTACCGCAGGCGGGATGCCTTTGGCTGCCTTAGCTTGCATGATACGAGCTCTGGATGGGATGGGTCTGACTTAGGTAGGGACAACGCAAGGGCGCTCTTGTCTTAGCTATAGCCCGGCGGACGGAGGAGGGGCTAGGAAACATAGGAGGATGGCCGATAGCTTGAGCTGTGATAACACTTCGTGTTCCCCACTGTGGTTAGAGATAGTAGGTCCTCAGAAAAGCAACTCAGTGTGAGCGAGTGGATAGAGCAGACTAGTAATTGTAACTTATTTCGATTTGATTTAATAAAAAGTGCTCTTCCCCTAGCCCTTATTCCCCCAAACTGCTATTCATTTGCACCACTATTATTCGAAAAATGGCAGGCAAGGAGAACAACCGCCCGGAGGAGGGGGTCTCATCTCCTTTAATGTCCAAAGCCATCGCGGCCGACGGCGCCGGCGGGGAGGGGGCGGGGGGGCGGGGGGGGCGTCCAGGTCCACATAGGGGTTGTCTGCCAGAGGTACGGGGGGAGGGGCAACCAATCCAGCGATAGATGGACAAACAATTGCGAAAGTTGCCCCCGCCGGCAGTGCCACAGGGGTAGCTAACTGGTGGATCGGGACTAGCCTAGTATCGGTCGTCACAGTAGGGATAGACCACATTACCACGTAAGGGGCCATAGCTCCGGGGTCCATAGGGCCGAGCGTCGGCGCTCCACCGTAGGCATCATGACGAGCGGGCTGGACACGCCATGTAGATAGGCCAACTTACAGTTCATGTTAGCATCGGTTTGATGATCATGCGGGACATATACCGCAGACACCCTCGCGAACAACCCTAGCTCTAGCCCCTATAAAATAACACCAACGGCACAAGATGGGATAACCAGAATGATGGGAAGGATAAGAGGGGCAATGACCGACACCGCCCGATACCCATACCGGTACCGGTGCCAGAGACCGAGCGTGCCGAAGGATCGTTGTATATAGATGGGCAGGTCCTTAGTCCCCACCGGCCGACACTCCGGCCAACGCCGCAACCGTTGCTTACATACTAACATAGCCGTCCAGCCGACGTGCGTGCAGAGATACAGACGCTAGTTGGCTGGGTGGCGGCCAGCCATGCAGCGCCGACATGCACGATATCGTTATAACGTCGAGTAGCACAGATATGACAATATAAATGACCGTTAGAAAACCATGTATACATCCTGAAAGTACGAAACAGACACACTCATCATCGCCCGGGGGGGGGGGGGGGGGGGGCATCGGCCTCGTTCCTTCGTAGCATGCTGCAAACATAGCAGTAGCCCAGCCGGCCCCGAAGACACGACGCTATACCTAGCCCGGCCATACCTGTCACGAACGCGACTGGTCCCGCTCGCCGATGGACACCGATGCGGCACCGCTCGCCACCCGGACAAGCTAGCTAGCTAGGTATCAAGGATCCGCACGAAGGGAAAGAACGAGAAGAGTGTCACGAAATGACACGACAGATCCCCCTCGCCCCTCCCTACGTACGGAACCATGCCTAATGCCCAACCGCCTACAACCCCACTTCGGCGGTTACCGGATGAGTAGGACGCTGCAACTACAGCATCCGAAGCATGCATGGTTCATGCTAGTGGAAATTCAAAAATAGTAATAATTGAGATGGCATTCTAACGTATTTATTTAAGCCTATATGTTAACGACATCCACGTCCACACACACAATATCACTTGCACCACCGTCTAAACCAACTTACTCACACACACCACCATATCAAAATCATATCCACACCTACACAACTAGGACGAATCCCCACTTTTTGTGGGTTCCCAATACCACATTTTACTCCATTATTTGCATGTCCGCTTGCACACCACATCTTACTCCACACACATGTAAATCATGCTCGCACATATAAATAAACCAATAAACCTTGATGTAATACTCCATGCTATGATGATATATTCACATACGCATTCGGCCGTAAGTATACCCGCACTCACGCACGCCACCACAAACTATTACACCCTCATATTTTGCGGCACCCTCATATTTTGCGGCATCACCCCGGCCAATATGTCCGAAGCGCCCGAAACCACGCTAGTCTCGCAGCATACATGCCTTCGGACTCGAATGCATCCATATATACGGGATTTCCACCGCGGATATGGTGAGGATATATCCTATACCCTCACTAACCCTAGATTACCATAACCATGTTAAGGCGCGTAGCGCGCGCCCGATGTCGGGCTGCGCCCGCGCCCGATCGGCCGCACTGCGCCTGCTGATATATCAGCACGGCGCCACGCCGACTGTAATCATAATACTCTCACCCTCACAACCTCGGAGTAGCACAGACTCTCGCCCCCATAAGCGCATTCCCTCACATTTGGTGCTTCTACCTACTAGATCGCTCCCTCGCGAGCTCAACGATCATATCATACATACCGTGTGTTCTGAGACTGCGGGTGCCAGAGATTACCCCGCCACAGGTGTAGTCGGCAATTACCCCACCGAGAACTATAATACACGATTACCCCGCCACAGGACGATTCGCGACTGCCCTTCCGAGAGGCAGCACTATATATCATAACCCGCGCTTTCTCGCGGAGACCACTCCACCACACCTTCGCCTTCGGCTGAGGCGATACATACCATATACCTTCGTCACCTACGTTGCTTGACTTCTCTTTCTGGAGACCCGCGGCTCGGCGGAGCTTGGAGACTACCCCGCCGCAGCTTACCATATCGACACCAAACGGCTGCATAGCCTCAACTGTATGAGCCGCATTCAGATTAGTGGCCTATCAGGTGAGTTCCACCCTGACTTTTCACCCTATTATCCGCCACCATATTAATAGCAGCAAACAATTATAAACTCAACACAACCATACACTGTTGCGTCGATTACTGTATTCAAACATTATCGAGCCCGAATAGGCTTGCCAGCAAACTATATTGAGCCCGCTGCGGCTCGAAATTGAACCATATTCAGTAGGTTGAATCCTGACTGTATTCACTATATTCTCAACGATATTGTTGCCAAGAATGGCAGCTGCGGACGAAACCATAAATAGCCCCCATGAGGGAGCTGACAACCATAGCAAAACGAGCAGCAGGGAGTCACACCTGCCGTCATATGTTATTGTAGTCGTGCACAATACTCATGTTGACAATGCTGACAAGCAACTCGACGTTGCTATCATATCATATTCGCACCAGGGTCATAATTATTATTGGTTACCATATGCTCTGGTCGACCCACACAGTATAGCGCTGATCACAGTAATCGACGATATTTGCTTGCAACAGTTGAACTTAAGAGTGACTCAAAATCATTTGCGCCTTATCACAAATGGCGTTGAGGACACGACACGGCATGATATATCTCAACGACTCAGAAACCGTAGCCCGTGGCCTGCGAAATTTTATCATACCATATATGCTTAGCACTTGCCTTCCGACCTGTTTTATCGGACGGTGCCCTGAAGAGTCGACACAAACTATCCGACCATAGCGGCGACTCCTGCGCCGAATCCGGCCTGTCTCATACGATACTATATGTCATGGCGAAAACTATATCAGACTCGACAACTATGACGATACAATCCACGTTAATACTATGCCGCACGATAATATTGACCCGTTCATTGTAAGCTCCCAACCATATTTCTTCATCATCGACCACTTTCTGTATAGTAACTGTATGCCCTTCCTCTAGGCAGTTGTTACAGGGGGGGAGGGGGGGGGGGGAGCATCTGCCACAGCAGCAGGTGCCGATACAATATAACTTGCTATATCCCTCAGAAGTAATGATTACCTGAGGAGTCACTTGTACCATACAGCTGACCAACACCTCATGAACAATGATAATGCAGGCTAGGCTGATATGCAGGAGGGGGAAGAGGAGGTAATCTCCAACCCCTCCGCAGCTGAACATAGCAAAGATAGGGGCCGCGGCAAACAAGCTGCTGACCCCCAACACCATAAAGACAACGATATCGCCATGGAGGGTGGTTCCGAGCGGAGTCATCAGACTTCTCGCTCCGGCACCAGGCGGCATGATAAGCAAACTATACAAACTGACGATATGTTCCCAGATGGATTCCTAACATATTACGATATGCTGCATGAAGATAGTGATTACCTTCAGAACCTTATCCTTGGTTTCCAATCCAGTGAACCAAGGGAGGCAATAACCAACCTCCGGCAGGCAGGTGCTTTGCTTCTTCCTTTCATGGAGGCGGACCTGGCACCGTATAAAGATATGGCTTCCAACATATACTATAACCAAGGCTGGAATGCTGGCCTTGTGAACAACCTGGCTGACTTTGTCACCAGGTGGACAAACAACATAGTGGCACAATATCATAAGGTGCAGCGACCTGCTGGAGCGGAGGATCTCCACCAGCGTATTCACCTGCAGTTACAATATATTGACACTGTGCTAGCACTGGCGACACCCAAGCCAGTTAAGTCTGCTCTTATACTTTTTCTAGGGGCATTTGTTTATCAAGTCCATGTGTTGGCATATTGTAAGATCTTCTTGTTGGCGCACAAATCTGGATCCAAACCAGAATGGGTCCTAGAGTACGTTAACCTGCTGGCGCCTCTGCTTGAGGCGTGGAAGCCGAGATACAATACGGAAGTCTCAAATCACTTTATCAGCTGTGCCAACACTTTCCCAGCGTTACCATATCCAGACATGCAATTTCCCAACCAACCGCTGGGCATGCCGATTTACTCTGCGCTCCGCAGCATGATAACCAGAGCGGGGCAGCAACGATACAATGTGGATGCCCAGAGGATGGGTCCAGAACCCATGGATGTTGACCCAGACCTATAGCATAATCCGTACGCGGGTCTGCCATACCATAGAGCAGATAAGCGCCCACCATATCCTCCAGTTGGAGAGACTGCGCGCAAGTCACCCAGGCATGACAACCCACTGCCGGTGAGTGGCCAGCCTGCGGTGCAGCCATCATATGCCACAATAACTGCCACTCAGCCAACGCTTCAGCTCAAACTGACCCCTCTTGTGGGGCAGGAAACGTTGCATGCTAATCACCATAACCCTCTGTACCTTACTGAAGTTATGCAGTTCTTGGATAGAGTGGGCCCAACTGTAACGGCGCATGCTTATGACTATATGTCTGAACGATATGTCCTTGATTCCATCAACAAGCAATCACAATACTATAACACGTTGGAAACCATGTTTGCAAAGAAGCGAGGAATCCGGGGAACTGCCTTTGCTGATTTTTCTCAGCTGGCTAAAAATATCATACGCTATGTTCAAAGCAAACACTGTACTTATGATCCAGAGGATGCTTCAGGCATCATGGAATTCTGTTTACAAACTATATCATACAAACACTGTGATACTCTAGCAACATTCTTTCGCTGGGTGATACAACTAATTGGGTACAGCGACACCCATTCCATCACTCCACAGTATATCAAACAATATCTTGTTGGTAAATTCCGCAACAAAATGTCGCTGAAAATCGAGTTCCTGCGACAGCTGGGTACACAAACTGTAAGCCAACAAGGCATGACTGTCACAGTGATAGAGCAAACGATAGATACTCTGGACTCATGGAAAATCGTAAGGCTCGGCGAGCCACAGCCACTATATACTAATCAACAAAAACTGCATCGGCAGGGACCACCTGCTTGGTCGACACCTCCTGGCCACGGCTCTGAAAGGGGCTACAGAGCTCCGACACAAATGAGTCGTGGACGTGGTCAACGTGGTAGCGGTGATGGTCGGCACTATATTCAGGATCGCCCTGATCGACATGCGAGTCCACCGGAGGTACCATACAACCCACGATATCTCTGGATTCATCCAAATGACAAGCCGATCTGCTCTTATTGCAGCGGCAGTGGTCACAACTTTCTGGCCTGCCGAAGGAGGCGAGATGAGGCAGGAAATCCTGCCCAGCCCTCAAAAACAAATTACCATAAACAGATGCTGGAATGCCAAGCGGCCTGGAAGCGGGCCAAACCTAACCAAAATTGGGATCGAGCATGTCAACAAGCTTACGATAATCTGAGCAGGCATCTCGGCTTCAGGCCGGGGCCCTCCAATCAACTGTTAAACATACCGATATCTTGGGACATCCTACCGCATCGTAATCCTGGTGGTGGCCGAGGGGGCCATGGAGACCGCGGACGCGGTCGTGGAGGGCGACACCCTGGTGGCCGCGGCGGCGAAGGCGCTGGCCGTGGCCGAGGGGGCCCAGGTGGAAAACAATAATAAAATACTGTAAAAACTGTAACCCACGAGATCGTGGAGACACTTCGTCCGCAGCGCACTGAACTATAATAGAGCATAAAAGCTGAGGCAATAGCCCAGCCAACTGCAAACAAATTGCAGTATAGCACAAATGCTGACATAATACACTGAATACATTGACTTTGTAAACACCTTTTGATCCATTGTATCAATATGAGTCTCCTTCTCTTATGATAAAATGTTGCCATACACTACATAAGCTGAACGTAGTAATGTATTGTTTTGGCAACAACTTTGATTTGCGGTGATTTGGATGTGGCCGCTCAAGTTGATCTGTGCCAGGGGACGCTCTGGAGTGATCCTGAGCGTGGGCTTGCCCCTGTCGTGTTCGGCAGGATCGCCAACAATCAGAGTTCATAAAAAGTCGGCCGACGAACACACCTTCCAACCATATCGCTTTGAGCTGTTGCATCATATAACAATACAACCATAACACAATTAAAACAATCTTTCACCATATCGCTCAAGCTGTCACATATCAATGAAAACAATACCAAGAGTAGGTATTGTGGAGGATGTGGGACCACTACGTTCGAAACATAGGGTCGATGACACACAGGGAACTCATGATGTGCATCATATATTGGATACTCACAAGCGCAGAAGGCGCAAACACAACAAACACCATATTACTGGTCACAAAGGCAGCTCATCAAAAGCGCCGCAAACTGATCCAGTTGAAAAACTACTATATCAGCAAAAGCCACCAACAACGGTGGATAATGCTGTGCAAACGGACACTGTTGAGTGCCGTGACATGCAAACACAAATCAATGAAATCATATCTGACTATAATGACAGTATGGCCAGGGCGATGATCCATGTGCATCATGACAACGACGCAACAGTATCACCTCCCCAACACGATACTTACCCATCATTCAATCAGACTGCTTGGGAAGAATTGAACATGATATGGGGGCCGTTCACCCTTGATGGGGCGGCAACAGCTGAAACCACAAAAGTGCTTGACAATTATTGTTCTCCGACTTACTCTTTTTTTGATGCTGACATTACTAACCATCATGTGTGGCTGAATCCACCTTTTGAGCAAATCTCTGATTTTATCGCCTGCTCCGAAAGGAAGCGCATGCTGAATCCTTACAATATTTCCGCAGTGATTGCCATTCCAAAATGGAAAAACAATAACAATATCAAACATATCCTGAAAACATACAGAAAAATACACCGGTACCCTCAGGGTGCTTATTTGTACGATATTCCAGACCCAAGCAACCATAAAGAGCGGATACCAATGGGTCCGACTCCATTCGCAGTTGATGTATACCTTGCTGACTATACTCTCGAAGACAGACTGCGCGACAAAGCGCACAATGTGAAACCATCATATCAAATTCCAACTCCAAACTTTACTTCTCAGACTGTTGACACAGATCTGTTGAAGGCCAAAGCCAAAATAACAGTCAAAAACAGTGTCCTGTCTGATCAGGTGGACATACTGATTGATAGTGTTGCCCAGAGAGAATTCATCTCTTGGGATATTGTACAAAAATATAATCTGCCAGTGAAACTGCTGGACCAAGCAATCAAAATATAGCTGACAGATGGAACAACATATAAGATCTCTCGACACTATGTTACCATAAGCCTCCAGTTTGAAACTGGTTATGCCACATAGGCTAATTTTGTTTGCCTCCCCAGTAACAATCACTGGGATATCGATTATACTTACTTGGCATTCCGTGGTTGCGAAAACATAATCCAGACATCCACTGGGATGATGGCACCATACATGAGAGACAAACAGATGCCCAACTGTTTGGCTGTGAGATCGAACCCAGACCAGCAGTGGTGAGCATTTTGTCAGCAAACCAGACGGCTAAGCTGCTACATATCTCTGCCGAACCAGTCAAAAGCGCAGAGGCAGCATCTTTCTTTATAACCACTCTGAAGGAGGACTTTATTGAAACGCAGACATCACAAACACAGTCCAATGATCTGCAAATACAGACTGATTTTGGCCAACAATATGACGAGACAATATTGCAAATTATAAAACAATATGGTCACGATTAAAATACCATATTGCCACCGAGCAGGCGCAGATTTGATCACAGTATTCCAACCATACCTGACGCTAACTCGCCAAAAGGACACATTTATAAAAATGTCTCCGGCGGAGCTGACTGAGCTGAAAAAGCAGCTAACACAATATTTGGAGAAGAACTGGATCCGACCCAGTTATTCACCATTTGCTGCTCCAGCACTATTTGCCAGAAAATCTGATGGCACTCTCCGGATGTGTATTGACTATAGATCATTGAACAAAATAACTTTGGGCACACAATATCCTTTGCCCAGAATTGACACTTACTATATTGGACCGTATTGCCAGTGGCAAATGCTGGACTTGTCTTGACTTGTCCAAAGCGTATCATCAGATCCGCGTGAATGAGGAAGATGTCTATAAGACATCCTTCACAACGCAACTTGGCCAGTTTGAAATGCGAGTCCTACCGTTCGGCCTGAAAACAGCGCGAGGCGGATTCCAATCATATATCAACGCGGTGTTCAACGGTACTGCTAGTGATACTCATCAGGATGCAAATATCCTTGATGACTTTGTCATTTGCTATCTCGACGATATTATCATATTCAGTGACACACCGGAGCAACAGGTACTTGCGAGACTTCGCAAACATCATTTGTACATGAACCCCAAAAAATCACAGTGGGGGTAAGAAACAAATCATATATCTGGGTCACCGTATAACAGAGCAAGGTAAATTCCCAGATCCTGATAAGATAAAAGCGGTCACAGAATGGCCAGTGCCGAAATCTGTCACAGATGTCAGAGCCTTCCTAGGCTTTGTTGGATATTATCGATCATTCATTGAGGACTTTGCTGCCATAGCAAAGCCCCTGTTTGATCAGACAAAAAACAATATATTCCCGGCCTGGACAACCATACATCAACAATCTTTTGATCGCTTGAAATATAAGATGACACATGCCCCAATCTTAATGAACCCTATTACTGGCCCGGACGCGGAGGTCGTGGTCACAACTGATGCCAGTAAATATGCTGTGGGGGCAGTGCTCATGCAGAAAGACCCTAATGCCGGACAGCGGCATCCTGTCGCTTTCCTGGCAAAGGTCTTGAGGGGAGCGCAACTGCGCTACTCCACTTACGATACTAAATTTCTGGGTGTAGTGATTGCCTTACACCATTGGCGACCCTACCTAGAGGGATGCAAACACTTCACCGTAGTCACTGACCATACAACCCTCCGACATCTGCCAACCCAGGAAAAGCTCAGCAGAAAACATGCTGGCTGGTCCCAAATTATATCACCGTATATGGACAATATGGACATTGTCTACACAAAGGGATCTCAAAATATGGCAGATGCGTTGAGCCGACGACCAGATCTAAAAGATCTGAAGGCATCACTGGATGCTTACTATATGTTGACCTTTGAGGAGGATCTGGAAAACATAACTGAATGGCTCAACCTTACCACTGTCTCTGTGCAGTTGGACAAACAATTCCTCAACAATATCAAACTAAAATAAATGCAGGATCCAAAACTGAACAGGGAGAAATTACCCCCTGGAGTACGATATGATTACCATACTGAACTATACATGATAGCTGACAAAATATATATTCCTGCAGATGATGAACTCAAAAAGAGCATCATCAAAGAACATCACGATATTAAGACGGCCGGCCATAATGGTATACTCAGGACTGAGAACCTGATCAAAAGAAATTTTTGCTGGCCGCACATGCACCAAAACATAAAATCATATATCCGAAACTGTAAAGTCTGCAAGCTGACAAAGCAGCATACGCATGCTCCCGCAACAGCTTTGCAACCATTGCCAACACCAGCTGTACCATGGGAATATTTCAGTCTGGACTTTATCACAAATATGCCATAAGTAGATGGTTATGACTGTATTGCCACTTTTGTGGATTTGTTCACAAAGCAGGCACATTTTGTGCCTTGCCGGAAAACTATATCGGCTCCTGAACTGGCACAATTGTACATCAAAAATATATACAAACTCCATGGTCTCAGTAACTGTATGATAGGATACCGAGATGTCAAATATACATCATCATATTTCCAAGAACTGTTCAAACAGCTTGGTACAACTTTAAATCTCAGTACTGCATATCATCCGCAGACTGATGGACATACTTAAATTCTCAACAAAATCAGCGAGCATCATGTTACAATAACCAGCAGGATTGGGTCAACTACCTTTCCCTTGCTGAGTTCAATTACAATAACACAGAATCGTCAACCACAAAATTTACTCCATTCCAGGCGATATTTGGCGTCCATCCTCGGTTGCCAATCGATATTGTAAATCCCAAAACTGGAGTGAGAGAAACTGCCATAGACATTCTGTCAAAAATCCAAGATATACACAATTTGGTGCATGAAAACATCATAATTGCCAAAGAATACCAAAGGCATTTCCATGACGAAAACAAGAAGCAGCCGGTGACTTTTCAGATCGGTGACAAAATAATGATGAAAACTGACGATATGATCATAAGAGGACAAAAGTGTCCTAAGCTCAAACAACGATATGTAGGACCATATGAGGTCATCGAACAGGTGAATCCTCATGCCTACAAAATACTATTACCATCTGAGCTGGAGTGCCACCCAGTGTTTCATGTCTCAAAGCTGAGACTCTGGGATACTATATCTGCGCAAACAGATATTCATGATGCCTTGATTGGCAGGCAGACGCGCAGAACTGATGACCCAATCATTGCGGACATCACTGACTGTAAATTGGCACTATACCCAAGACTATATGCAAAGGGCAAAGCCTTGCTGTTCAAAGTAAGGTTTTTAAACTTTCCGGCAACCGGAGATGACTGGATGCCCTATGAAACGATGCGATATTCACCGCTGATGCAGCATTATATGCTGTCGGAACGATACAAACATATCTCGACCTCACCAGCATACATTGCTGCTAAGGCGAGCCACCCGCAAAGGTTTCAACCGTGAATCCGCTCGCTCAGATTCATCAGAGCGGGGTGGAATGTGAGGATATATCCTATACCCTCACTAACCCTAGATTACCATAACCATGTTAAGGCGCGTAGCGCGCGCCCGATGTCGGGCTGCGCCCGCGCCCGATCGGCCGCACTGCGCCTGCTGATATATCAGCACGGCGCCACGCCGACTGTAATCATAATACTCTCACCCTCACAACCTCGGAGTGGCACAGACTCTCGCCACCATAAGCGCATTCCCTCACAGATGTCCACACTCGTCGAAACGGGGTCCGCTTAACCGCGTTTAACGACTACCAGGCGCGAGTAGTCGCATGTGTATATCGCGGCAAACGTTAGGCGTCACAGTACTTTAAACTTGGCGGTAAGGATGAGTTCGGCAGCGGAGCCCTGCATCAAAGTACTAAAGCGAGTAGCGGGTACTCGGTAGTCACGAGTGCACAAAGTACGACACGAGTACACGAGTCACTGTACTTTACGGGAATCGCCGCCCTTCATATCTGCTATAGGCGCGCGCCTCCTCACGAGTACGCGCGAAAGATACCCGCGTGATGACGAGTGATGATGACGAGCAGGCGGGGCAGTATGGTACTGGTCGTTTCAATCATGCATTCGAGTCTGGTTTTGCCACAAAGGGTGCGGAGGCTAATTTTACACGGAAAAGCGCCATTGTATGGCTAGGAAGGTTCAGCGAAAGGGGAGGGAATGTCGGAGGAGGAGCCCGCAGGGCGGAGGCGGAAAACGGGAAGGCGCTGCCGAAGGCAGCGAGCTGGAAGATGGCAGACGAGCTGCTGGTGGCTGTCCTAAGTAGCTCCCCGGCCGGGAGCGCAGGGCTCGCGGGCGATGGGGTAGCCCGTACCAAAACCCGATGGTAACGGCTTGAAACCACTACAGACCGTACGGGCCGCACTAGGACAGCTATAGTCCGTTAGGAAACCCCATGTAAACACGTTTAGATCATTTTTATCATGCATTCGAGTCTGGTTTTGCCACTTTACACGCGGTTCGTTTACGACTGCGAGCGTGGGCAGTCGGCAGGCGTGCCGACCAGACGAAGGCGGAAGATGTCGAGTTGTAGAGGGGTCTCGCGCCAAGAGGACCTCGATCGAGGCGCAGGCGCATCAGACGCGGGCGGGAGATGTTGACGCCGGCATGACATAGGCCGGACGTGTCGCGGAATTAAGGCGCCGTCTCCCGACAGCGCCCTATAGCATTGGTTGCGCGCCATGGTGGCATGCGGCACGAGCCGGAACTGCATGCCAGTAGAAGCAGCAGGGGTAGCAAAGCCCAAGTTGGCGACGAGCGCCCAGCAAAGCAGCGGCACAGGCACGAGTAGGACGAGTACAGCTGCGCGCACGAGCGCGCGAGCGCGCCGAGTACAGTCAGGTGAAGTACTAGTGCACTGTACCCGACGCGATGGTAACTCGTACCCTGTACATGTACTGGCGATGCACGTTACGAGGGGTGGACACGCAACAACTCGCGATGACAGCGATGTACTGTTGCTCTCATCACCAGCGGTGGTTGTTTCGCCCCCTTTGCGCGAAGCGCGGCGTGTGAAACGCACAACGCTGAGGGCGCGGGAATGTGGGACCCTGTGTGGTTGTGCCGTACCGGCTCAGGTGTGTCGGGGTCGGTTGTCGGCGACGTCGCAGAAGACCCGCCGACTCGGTTAGCTGTCGCCGTGGGTCTTTCTTCGCGGAGAGCGGTGAGCCGACCGCCGTTGCTGCACCAGCGACGGCTGCTGACCAACCCACAGAGCGCATGCTTAGGATGATGCCACGAAACGCACAAGTCGCGTTAGGTGGCGGAGCTGTCCCCCGGCGGGCAGCTCGTGTTGTCACAGATGTGTTGCCGTGACGTTGGAAGCGGGTTGGCCGGCGTAGAGGCCCTTGTAGCCTATGCCGGCCCGTAACGATGCCAATGATGTCGGGGCGAGGGTGACGACGAGGCGGCGGCTGCTGCTGCACCAGCGACGGCCGCCGAAGTCCCAAACCCAGAGTTGGCCAAGGGTAGTTATGTACACCACGAGACGCCAGGCACGTCAGGTGGTAGAGCTGCCCCCCGGCGGGCAGCTGCATGTTGTCGTGGTCCTTGTGACGACGACGTTGGAGTAGGAGACGTCGGAGACGCATCGGCACGGGCCGCACAAACGCCTCCCACTGCGACCACAGCAAACGTTGCTGAAGCTTCATTGGGGCGAGGGCAACGAGCCCTCTCAAAACACCGGCGCATGAGCGGCGCCACCCATGTAACAGGCCAATTACGCGAGTAGTTCCGGAAAACCACAGCATGTAACGACCGTTGATGCCACGGCGCCCTGCTGCGAGGACACGCGGAATGGGTTGCAGTGTCTTGCGGGACAACAAGTGGTCGCCCCGACGACACGGACGTCCTCCTCCGTCCGCGCCGATTTGTTGCGGTGGGCGTAGTTGTTGTCGTTGACAACCATGACGAGCAGCGGCCATGGTGCCGAGCGCGTCCACCCCACCTAAACCTCAAGAGTTGACTACTGCGAGAGGGCGCTCCACTGCGGGAGCCCCGAAGGCCCGTATTGCGACTCGACTTCGGGTGTTGAGGTTTAAACCCCCCCCAACGGGGACCCCCCAGCTCCAATTCCTTGCCGTGCGCATCGCCATCCGAAAACGTCCCAGCTGCAAAGCCAGGGCAAAAACGGAAAACGACCTCGGGCGCACGAGTAGGGAAAATCACACTACCGAGGGGCTGTCTGTCGCTGCCTGATGTTGTAACGCATGTGCGCGGCACGACGACTCACTACCGGGTGGATGAACCTCGGTGCGGACTTGTTCAGCCTCAGTGACCCTCGCGCGCACAAGTACGCGAAGCCGCTGCCGAAGGCAGCGAGCTGGAAGATGGCAGACGAGCTGTTGGTGGCTGTCCTAAGTAGCTCCCCTGGCCGGGAGCGCAGGGCTCGCGGACGATGGGGTAGCCCGTACCAAAACCCGATGGTAACGGGTTGAAACCACTACAGACCATACGGGTCGCACTAGGACAGCTAGAGTCCGTTAGGAAACCCCATAAACACGTTTAGATCAATACACAACAAAGGCTGCAAAAATGCATTACACGGTAGTCACGGTTGGTTTTGTGATTTAATAAAGGTGAGGTGCCAGGCTGGATCAGCGGCCAATGAGCGTCGAGCTTCGGGATGTGGTTAAGCGGACATAGGCGCGCCTACTCCTTGCTGTCAAATTTAACGTCAAGGCACCGGGCATTTTCGGATTTATGGCGGAGGGGTCGGCAATTGCATAAAGTATTAGGGAAATAATAGAAATTTAATTACAATGGGTCTTCTACCGCCCCCGGCCCGTGCCCGCCCCCCCTGGCCTGCGGCCGGCTGGCTCCGCTGCCGCCGGCCTCTTCCTGGCGCCGGCATGTAGTGTTATGCCCGCTGTCGGCTCGGGTGCTGACTGCCCCTTGTTGCCCGCAGATACTTTTGCGGGCATGCTATTCATGGCAGCTGCTGCCATCTGCTGCGTCCCGCGGCTAAGGAGCTTGTTTGACCGGGATGGCATGATGCCGCCGCGCGCTCCCGTTGCGCTTGCTTCCTCTGGCGTCCAGCATGCATCCTCGCAGTAGCGTCCTGAAGCGCCGGGGATCTAGCCGCACGGGGAACATGATCTCGTCGAGCGAGCGGGGGAGGGGGGCTGTAGCCGGTAGACAGGTCTTGCACCGGAGCGCCGTTCTGGTCGATTCCGGACTGCGGTAGTGATGAAAGAAAAAACACTAAGTCGCCGACACTCGGGCAGCGACAACATCAGCAGCTACACGATGAGCAGGTAAACCGGCCGGCAAGCGCACCTTTGCACTGGGGATGCAAAGAACCCTTGTTGCATGCGTCGGCTTCATCGATTTAAGCAAGGCAGCTTGCTCCTCCTCCTTGGTCAATTAGGGTGGGAAGACGGGCCGTTCAGCTTAACCAGTCAAAAACGCTCGACGTGTCATCGGCGCCGACTGTCGTGAGGTAGTAGCGCAGGGGCGGGCCGCGCGGGACAGGCGGGGGCTCGCGTGCTCCTCTCGGCAGCATGATATCTTCTTCCCACGACGCGTCATCCGTCCCGGCAGCGGCATGGAAGGTGCTGACGGAGGCCATGGTGGCACGGGGGGGCGAGCAGGGCGATCTGCTCTTCATGCGTAGCGATCAGCATAAATAGGCGAAGCAGCGAGCGAGGAAGTGCCAAAGAGTGAAAGTGCGCGCGCGGCTGGTGGCGAATCATGTACTTTATATCATTGCATCAGTCTCGAGTAGTAATGGTACCTCGGTACCCGGGGCGTCACAATAACATTATCAATGACACTACGATGCATCTGCTGTTGTATGTAATGCACAACGCGTTTCACATGCATATCAACATACAGACCACAATTGACATGAAATTCACAAAAGTACAAATGTGTATAACGGCAAAGACAAATGCAAACTTGTGTGTCAACATCGGTTGACAATACCTGCTTGCGACGATACTGCAGTACACTGCGGGATCCATGCGTAACATTGACCCATGTTGTCTGTATTAGAAAAAATATGTTGTGAGTGTGTCAGGAAAATTAGTGAAGCAGGCATGTGCAAGCATAATGCAGATTGGCCATGTTTCGTAAGATAGTATTGCTTAACATTACATTTGGAAACCCCAGACCCAACCGACGCCTATATGTATCATGCGCCTGCCATACTACGCAACTGCTCCCGCAACATATGGATATGCTCAATTCACACACGCCACGGTTGCTGCGTATATGCTACTACTGCATGGCATCAACACCGCCATCATCCTCATCGAGGGCGGCGATGTCGTAGGCATGGGACTGCTTCAAGTAGGAGCACCACCCGTGCCGGGCTGCACTTTCAGCATCAGCGCATGCGCAGTGCAGGACAGCAGCAACAACATGTAAGATGCTTCAGCAATAATATACAACACACGTGGCCCATCACCCGATCATCTGCCTCGGCACAGCGTCACCAGCGGCCCTTTGCCGCCGCCCCCTGCCGGCAATGCTGATGGCCTCTGTCCATGTATATGTGACAAGTCTGCCATGCACAATCCTGGGCGGGAAGACAAAGTCCTGCTGGAAGACAGTGTTGATCGGGCCCTCCCACAGTCCAGTGCTCATAGGCGTTGATAGCACGCATCTCCAACTGCGAACACAACGGGAGGCGAAGTCATCGCGCTGTTTTTGAGGTGGCGCTCAGCGACAACGAAATGAGCTACCTTGACCTACAAGCTACGGGCAGCTACGGAGGTATTCTTCGCAGCCTTCATGGACATCGCGGCAGCAAAGGACATCACTCCGTGCATGAAGTTGCATGACGGCAATTTCCCGATGGATAGAACTGCATGGCAACCTTGACGCACTGAGTGCTCAGTGCATGGAGCACTGCAAACATGGAGATCAAGGAGGGCTTCCGCAACGGCAGCAACCAACGGCCCCAACACCTGCTCAAGTCCGGCAAGGTGATGCTCTCCAGGACTGGCCAAGTCACGACGCGCAGCACGTTGGTCGCGCACCACCGTGACATGCATGGACCAGCCCATCGTGCACAGCCCCACCTGCCCAAGGCAAAGGCGTGTGCCGTGACGGCAGAGATGGCAGAGAAAGCGGCGACGAAGCGAAGGAAGATGTGAATGCATTAATTACATCTAGTGAGCGTGTCCCTTCCCCTTCTCGCCCTTACTGGATTTGCCATAGACAACCATGTCACATGAGCGGCAGGTGCTCGGCTCACCGCTGCCCTCAGACCCCCTCACCGATGTTGAACGCCTCGCCTCCCGCCTCCATCGTTGCTTCGCGCCCCGCCTCCTATGCATGAAGTACTTCTTTTCATATGACCCGCACTTTACCGCATCCCGGCTGTCAATGCTGTCGTAGCTTTCAGAACTGCGCCGATGTGCGGGGCGCTGAATAGTCGCCTTCGCTGGTGTTGTCTGAGATACCCGCTCACTACTCTCGCTCCATGCGCTCCTGCCACTCCGCAACGCGCAGCTTGCGAGCGCGCTCACCCAGTTCACGCGCACGCTCTGAGCGCACAGTTCGGAGCGCCTACTGTTCCAGCTTGTCTGCCTCGCTCTTGCCCGGCAGCGCCTCCCACCGGAATACATAGCCACCCGTCTCTATGGGAAGCGGTGGCGGGATTGGTGCGCTTAATCCCAGCCCATCACATCGCGCAGAGCATCGCTATCGTCCATCGGGTGCATAAAATGCGCCTCGCACAGCGCATGCAGCTCCCGCATTGCGTATACTTTGGGATCATCGACGGCAGTGAGGAAGGGCCATGCCTTTGGATCACTTGGGCCCACTGAGTACCCAGTTGGCAGCTCCATGTGGTGGCCGTGGCCGTTCATGCGGTCGTACATCGCCTCGGTCACCGCCGAGACCAACGCCTCCTCGCCTACCACTGGTAGGCCGTCTACTGTGGTGGACTTGCCACACTTCCGGCAGAATTCGGAGGCGGCGGGCCGGTGACCGAAACGGCCAGAACGCACCGAGCGCAGTTCTCGCGTTGCGCCGTATCCTTGGGGCGCTGCGTCGGCGCGAGGGGTTTTCAGCCTCCAACCCGTTGTAGCATCAACGGACGATGCGAGAGAACAACGGAGGAACTCAAAATCCGCCACGGCAACGACCTCAGCTTCCCCTCCCTCTAGCGATATCGGGTGCGTGTCGGGTGGGATCGGTGCGTTCTGGCCACGCGGCCACGCGAAACCCGGCTTCCTCTAGCTGTGACAAATCGCAGCTGCACACGTACGCCGCGTCGAAGCCCCGATATGTCTCGTCTTGCGCCTCCGCTAGGGAAGTGAATACGTACACCCCTTGCGCAGCCTGGTTGGCGGTGCTGGTGGCCTCGCGAAGGCGGGCGGTGGTCAAGGGGCCGTTCAGCTTGACCCCGTCAGAAACATTCGACGAGCGGTCGGCGCTGACGGTCGTGAGGTGGTAGCGCAGGGGCGGGCCGCGCGGGGCAGGCGGGGGCTCGGGCGACCCACTCTGCAACATGGCATGGCGATTTGCTGTTCAAGCGAGGCGGTCATTATGCGATGCGAGTGCGCGGCTGTCCGCGCTTGGTTCAGCGGTGAGCGGCGGTGACCGTCAGGCGACCCCGTACTTCATGCGCGTGCAAGGATGTGCAGCGATGTATTGCAGGGATGTGCAGGGATGTGCAACGGATGTCCAGCGGATGTGCAGGGATGTGCACGGCGATGTGCAGCGGATGTGCAGGGATGTGCAGGGAGTGCGTGCAGCCGGTACTCGCGCCGCGTCAGCTTCTGGCCGACTAGCGCGCGCCCGTGTAGCGGGTACTCGAGGGGCGAAAAGTGCGCAAGGGACTCATATCACGTACCGTTAGCGTACGGGTACTACCATGGCAGTCATGGCTCGGCGCGGGTACTCGCGACCACCGCCGGATAGGCGGAGATAAGCTGACTGTAAGCGGATATAGGCGAGGGTTAGGCGCGGGTGATACGGAATACAGTAATCGTACAGTAAAATTGAGTACGGATACAGTACAAGTACCGTGTTAAGCGCGGTTAGGCGAACCCCGTTTCGACGAGTGCACCACGACGGACATGCCAAACGGCCAAAAATATACACACACTATACCATATCGGCACCCTTCGCCCCTATGCAAGAACGCGGACAAATTCCGCGTAAAACTCCATCCACAGGCCGTACTCGCGGAAATGATGCCAGGCATCATGCCATGTGTATATATCACGCCATGATCGATAACTTGGCACCACTGGCACCATCATCGTCGCAGTAGTATTAAAAACCGACTCCGCGCATATATAATTGCACGTGCAATAATAACATCCTACCGAAGGCCACTACTAGATAGCAAGGCATAGCACATAGCATCGCCGCTAACCCCGCCAGGAGGGCACTTACACATGCCACCGATACGGCAGCCAATGCGCGCTTACAAACATTCCGGACAAGAATGCATAAGCACCCTATATCATTCACACCTCGAAGCTCCGGGTCCCTACGAGACATATTCCGGAATTGAGTACGCAGTATCGTGTCCGGCTCGAACCTATCGGTAACCGATGACTCTGACCCCTTCATCCAGGGAAGTAAGGTAGACTCTCGCTCCCTCGCATGAACTATATGCACACGGGCCCTTACATTGATGGCTTACATAGGGACGGCTTGGGTCACAAACCCGCAGGGATACATAAGTCTGTGACAGTGGATACCCAAAACACACGAACGAATTTAACAACTGACCTTTCTCCATCATGTGGCATCATGATGCTGCACTAGATACGTGCTCTCAACGACTCGGTATCTCATTCTGATATCCTTGCACACCGCTTTAGGCGCAAAAGCAAACTATGGCTCCAACTTTATCCTTTCAGCCGGATAGGCGCACAAAGGCTCAGCGCAAGGGCAAGGCTCCGGCATCCTTGGGGGTGCACAAAGATGAGGTATCCCATGAAACCCCCACCGAGCGAGGAGGTGGAGGAATGCCAGGAGGGGGCACCAGTTTGCTCCGACCCCAACGCACCGGACGAGGCGGATGAGGCTGAGCCCGCCCTACAAGTATAATCTGGATCCCCCATTGCGGTCTCGGACAGCCCGGCTCACGGGCAATTGGCCATGGGGGCAGCAAGCCCCGGTCGTTGCTCTCCGCTCCGAGGAGCCGCATCTCGACGTTGAAGTCCGAGGTCAGGCGCAGCAAGGATACCGGCATGGCGCGCCACTACGAGTAGCTCTTGCTCTAGACCAGGTGGAGTCTCTCGCCACAAGCCAAACCCGCATTCAGCTCCAGCTCGATAAACACTCGGTTAGCTTCACGCACACCTTGAGTCGGATCCACTACCTCGTCTCCCTCAAGTTCGAGGCAATGGCGGAGGCTCGTTGCGCAGCCGCCACCGCCAATATGGGCGAGGTCGCTCCCGGAGTGGACCCGATCGTCGGTCGGTGACATCAAAGATCATATCCTCAACAACGTGCGCAACAAGCGCCCAACGGTCGACCCCAACATATGTCAGCATTTCTTGGAAGGGAACTGATCAAATGGCGCAAAGTGCGGTTCCATGCACCGCCATGTCTCCCCTCTCGCTCGGCATGGAAAACGAGGATGTCCTTGCCTTGGGTAGGGAGGGGGCCTAACCATACCAATCTATTATAGTGTGCGCAACCATCTCAGCTCGGGCGCCCAGCCCCACTATTCTTGGTGGCTGAACAGTAACCAAGCCCCACTACGCCTTTGCATAGCAGCGGTGAATCGATACGGTAAAAATATGCAATGAAACCATTGATCATTTCTCCAATCCGCTGCATTCACCGATCCCGCGCTCCGCCACAACATGCTAGGATAAACAAGCATGCTATAGATGGCAGCAAAAAACGGCACGTTGCCAACGCAACCCAAGTATATCCGCCCCGGCCTGGCCGTTTGTCGGTCGCCGCTCCCGAGATGATGGCATCATGGAAGTGTTCGCGACTCCCTCAAAACGAAATCGGGGCATAACATGTCCCGCTACATGCACCAGCACATTGGGCATCACGGTTCCATCCACCCGTGTTACACCAAGGCACTTCCGTCTCCGTGATAGTGATGGGTGAAATCTCCGTTTCAGCAGTTTGTTCGCACGACCCAAAATATCAAGGACAAGGGAGCCGACGCAATGATCACCCTGCCGGAAAGAGTAGCAAGGTGGCGCACAACCATCACCGGCTTGCCCCTCCGCGCTACCGGATTATTCATTTGGTGCTATCGGAGACATATGCCTCCGACGAGACGCACCTCATGTTCGTTCGGAGAGCCCGCGCGCCTCGGACCCCCCCCCCCCCCCCACACACCATAAACAGTATTTTGGGGGTCGTGGTATTATTGGTCGTATGGGACGATAGCCCGCTACTTACATAATGGATCGGAGACCGGCAATCCCCCTAGGTCAAAGATCTAGATCAGCCGTGGCGCAACCTCGGTCTCGCTCGGCATCCAAATCGCCCTCGTCGTCGGACCCCAAGTTCACCAGCATGCGCCCACGGTGATAGGCGGAGTGGGCGTAGCTCTGTAAAGTGTGCACATGCCGGTGTCGCCCCCACGATGCTTGCTCGTCTACGGACTCCCCATCCTCAAAAATGTCGTGCTGCGCACGTATGCGGCTCCGTTTCACTCCGTGTAATGTATGACCCTTATGCATACTAGCTGGCTTTAGATGCTTCTTGAACCGGGCATTGAGGCCGGAACTGCTCATATCGTGATGACCCTTGAAACTTCGGGACTCGCCGTTGGTCAAAGGGCGGACCATGTAGGACTAAATGGGGTCCCCATCGCCGGCCATTGCGCAACTGTACAGCCGCAGCCTCCTCAGCAGGCACAGGCTCGCCTCGCCCTTCGGCAGCAGCTGTGACGACTCCATCACACCTGTATGGGCGCGCAAGTCGCCGTTTGTGTCAAACCGGGGCTCGGCAAGCACCTTGCCCGTGGGAGACAAAGTACCTACCACAATGCGAGGCTACGCGGGCACCAACTCCACAATGCGGAGCAAGAAGTCGCTTGTCTCCGGTTTCCGCCTCAAGTAAGCCTCGCACAACAATGTTTTTCCAAATATATAGTACCATGCATACGTCTCGATGCAGCGCAGCGCACATCACGGCACACGAGGCACAATACGAGGTCTCACCTATCACGCCGTCACGCGTGTGCACCGGGATCACCATATGATCCCAATACACGGCACCGGCTTCCATGTAACCCAACTGCACACTGCTGCGGTAACCCTCCGAGTATGTTTGCACTGTCACGGTGAGCGCCGGGCTGTCCTCCTTCGGGCGACCGATCTCGCACAGCGTCCTTGACAGATGACACCCCGCATGCTTGAGATAACCTAGCGACCCGGGCATGGAACCGTCGCCCAGCACCTACCGCATGAAATGGCGACGATGCCAATAACTACGAGGATACATATGTACATATATGTATGAGAGCGCGAGGCCGGTGGGGTGCTTGGTCTGCGCTAGAGTACTACACAGACTGAGCCCTTGTCGTCCTAATATATAGCAGTCACATAGGTTGGCACATTGAGCCTATGTAATAGAATATACTTATGAACTTTTGATATGGATGATGTACATTGATATATGGACATATGGACATATAGATCGAAGGAGGATATATACGACGATCCTCCAGTTTCGAAACTTAGAAGCATATAGTTGCACAAATACATATGTGTAGTGCACCCCCCCCCCCCCCCACACACACACACACACACAAAAGTCGTGCCCCGCAAACAGCACACAACACGCGGTAATTCACTGTTGCGCATGTATACGGCAATATTGTTGGATGCCATTCAAGCGTGGGTATACTCGATAGCCGCTGGGTGCATAGTCTTGATTGGTAAATGTCGGTTATTTGGCGCGAAAAGGTGTGTGATAAACAGCTGCAACAGTGCCCCATTTTTAACATTGTAAGCGGGCGGGTTCGGATCATATAAATAACGGTTTTTGGTAAGTGTAGGTGCTAATTTCTTCCAAATTCGCCGACATTGTCGTGTCATGCGACCTCTCCGTGCTTTTTCATTGAGTAAATATGAGTCTCTGCGCGAGAGGGTACATGAATCTGAGCGGCGGCAGTGTTATTGGAAAGAAATTATTGCAATTGCAGTTTTGGGAGTTGTGCCAAGAGGTTGCTCCCCACCACAATGTCACTTGACCTTACGGCGCACCACTCCGCTCTGCTCCGTGAACTCCGAGCCATAGGTCGGGCTATCTCCGCACTGCGCCTCTCCTCCACCTGGAAGACCCGTATATAGTCGAGTCCCTCATGAAGACTTTTTAGGGTTTTAGGGTTTTTAGGGTTTTAGGGTTTTAGGGTTTTAAACCCTAAAACCCTAAAACCCGTCGCAGTAGTATTAAAAACCGCCTCCGCGCATATATAATTGCACGTGCAATAATAACATCCTACCGAAGGCCACTACTAGATAGCAAGGCATAGCACATAGCATCGCCGCTAACCCCGCCAGGAGGGCACTTACACATGCCACCGATACGGCAGCCAATGCGCGCTTACAAACATTCCGGACAAGAATGCATAAGCACCCTATATCATTCACACCTCGAAGCTCCGGGTCCCTACGAGACATATTCCGGAATTGAGTACGCAGTATCGTGTCCGGCTCAAACCTATCGGTAACCGATGACTCTGACCCCTTCATCCAGGGAAGTAAGGTAGACTCTCGCTCCCTCGCATGAACTATATGCACACGGGCCCTTACATTGATGGCTTACATAGGGACGGCTTGGGTCACAAACCCGCAGGGATACATAAGTCTGTGACAGTGGATACCCAAAACACACGAACGAATTTAACAACTGACCTTTCTCCATCATGTGGCATCATGATGCTGCACTAGATACGTGCTCTCAACGACTCGGTATCTCATTCTGATATCCTTGCACACCGCTTTAGGCGCAAAAGCAAACTATGGCTCCAACTTTATCCTTTCAGCCGGATAGGCGCACAAAGGCTCAGCGCAAGGGCAAGGCTCCGGCATCCTTGGGGGTGCACAAAGATGAGGTATCCCATGAAACCCCCACCGAGCGAGGAGGTGGAGGAATGCCAGGAGGGGGCACCAGTTTGCTCCGACCCCAACGCACCGGACGAGGCGGATGAGGCTGAGCCCGCCCTACAAGTATAATCTGGATCCCCCATTGCGGTCTCGGACAGCCCGGCTCACGGGCAATTGGCCATGGGGGCAGCAAGCCCCGGTCGTTGCTCTCCGCTCCGAGGAGCCGCATCTCGACGTTGAAGTCCGAGGTCAGGCGCAGCAAGGATACCGGCATGGCGCGCCACTACGAGTAGCTCTTGCTCTAGACCAGGTGGAGTCTCTCGCCACAAGCCAAACCCGCATTCAGCTCCAGCTCGATAAACACTCGGTTAGCTTCACGCACACCTTGAGTCGGATCCACTACCTCGTCTCCCTCAAGTTCGAGGCAATGGCGGAGGCTCGTTGCGCAGCCGCCACCGCCAATATGGGCGAGGTCGCTCCCGGAGTGGACCCGATCGTCGGTCGGTGACATCAAAGATCATATCCTCAACAACGTGCGCAACAAGCGCCCAACGGTCGACCCCAACATATGTCAGCATTTCTTGGAAGGGAACTGATCAAATGGCGCAAAGTGCGGTTCCATGCACCGCCATGTCTCCCCTCTCGCTCGGCATGGAAAACGAGGATGTCCTTGCCTTGGGTAGGGAGGGGGCCTAACCATACCAATCTATTATAGTGTGCGCAACCATCTCAGCTCGGGCGCCCAGCCCCACTATTCTTGGTGGCTGAACAGTAACCAAGCCCCACTACGCCTTTGCATAGCAGCGGTGAATCGATACGGTAAAAATATGCAATGAAACCATTGATCATTTCTCCAATCCGCTGCATTCACCGATCCCGCGCTCCGCCACAACATGCTAGGATAAACAAGCATGCTATAGATGGCAGCAAAAAACGGCACGTTGCCAACGCATCCCAAGTATATCCGCCCCGGCCTGGCCGTTTGTCGGTCGCCGCTCCCGAGATGATGGCATCATGGAAGTGTTCGCGACTCCCTCAAAACGAAATCGGGGCATAACATGTCCCGCTACATGCACCAGCACATTGGGCATCACGGTTCCATCCACCCGTGTTACACCAAGGCACTTCCGTCTCCGTGATAGTGATGGGTGAAATCTCCGTTTCAGCAGTTTGTTCGCACGACCCAAAATATCAAGGACAAGGGAGCCGACGCAATGATCACCCTGCCGGAAAGAGTAGCAAGGTGGCGCACAACCATCACCGGCTTGCCCCTCCGCGCTACCGGATTATTCATTTGGTGCTATCGGAGACATATGCCTCCGACGAGACGCACCTCATGTTCGTTCGGAGAGCCCGCGCGCCTCGGACCCCCCCCCCCCCCCCCCCCACACCATAAACAGTATTTTGGGGGTCGTGGTATTATTGGTCGTATGGGACGATAGCCCGCTACTTACATAATGGATCGGAGACCGGCAATCCCCCTAGGTCAAAGATCTAGATCAGCCGTGGCGCAACCTCGGTCTCGCTCGGCATCCAAATCGCCCTCGTCGTCGGACCCCAAGTTCACCAGCATGCGCCCACGGTGATAGGCGGAGTGGGCGTAGCTCTGTAAAGTGTGCACATGCCGGTGTCGCCCCCACGATGCTTGCTCGTCTACGGACTCCCCATCCTCAAAAATGTCGTGCTGCGCACGTATGCGGCTCCGTTTCACTCCGTGTAATGTATGACCCTTATGCATACTAGCTGGCTTTAGATGCTTCTTGAACCGGGCATTGAGGCCGGAACTGCTCATATCGTGATGACCCTTGAAACTTCGGGACTCGCCGTTGGTCAAAGGGCGGACCATGTAGGACTAAATGGGGTCCCCATCGCCGGCCATTGCGCAACTGTACAGCCGCAGCCTCCTCAGCAGGCACAGGCTCGCCTCGCCCTTCGGCAGCAGCTGTGACGACTCCATCACACCTGTATGGGCGCGCAAGTCGCCGTTTGTGTCAAACCGGGGCTCGGCAAGCACCTTGCCCGTGGGAGACAAAGTACCTACCACAATGCGAGGCTACGCGGGCACCAACTCCACAATGCGGAGCAAGAAGTCGCTTGTCTCCGGTTTCCGCCTCAAGTAAGCCTCGCACAACAATGTTTTTCCAAATATATAGTACCATGCATACGTCTCGATGCAGCGCAGCGCACATCACGGCACACGAGGCACAATACGAGGTCTCACCTATCACGCCGTCACGCGTGTGCACCGGGATCACCATATGATCCCAATACACGGCACCGGCTTCCATGTAACCCAACTGCACACTGCTGCGGTAACCCTCCGAGTATGTTTGCACTGTCACGGTGAGCGCCGGGCTGTCCTCCTTCGGGCGACCGATCTCGCACAGCGTCCTTGACAGATGACACCCCGCATGCTTGAGATAACCTAGCGACCCGGGCATGGAACCGTCGCCCAGCACCTACCGCATGAAATGGCGACGATGCCAATAACTACGAGGATACATATGTACATATATGTATGAGAGCGCGAGGCCGGTGGGGTGCTTGGTCTGCGCTAGAGTACTACACAGACTGAGCCCTTGTCGTCCTAATATATAGCAGTCACATAGGTTGGCACATTGAGCCTATGTAATAGAATATACTTATGAACTTTTGATATGGATGATGTACATTGATATATGGACATATGGACATATAGATCGAAGGAGGATATATACGACGATCCTCCAGTTTCGAAACTTAGAAGCATATAGTTGCACAAATACATATGTGTAGTGCACCCCCCCCCCCCCCCCACACACACACACACACAAAAGTCGTGCCCCGCAAACAGCACACAACACGCGGTAATTCACTGTTGCGCATGTATACGGCAATATTGTTGGATGCCATTCAAGCGTGGGTATACTCGATAGCCGCTGGGTGCATAGTCTTGATTGGTAAATGTCGGTTATTTGGCGCGAAAAGGTGTGTGATAAACAGCTGCAACAGTGCCCCATTTTTAACATTGTAAGCGGGCGGGTTCGGATCATATAAATAACGGTTTTTGGTAAGTGTAGGTGCTAATTTCTTCCAAATTCGCCGACATTGTCGTGTCATGCGACCTCTCCGTGCTTTTTCATTGAGTAAATATGAGTCTCTGCGCGAGAGGGTACATGAATCTGAGCGGCGGCAGTGTTATTGGAAAGAAATTATTGCAATTGCAGTTTTGGGAGTTGTGCCAAGAGGTTGCTCCCCACCACAATGTCACTTGACCTTACGGCGCACCACTCCGCTCTGCTCCGTGAACTCCGAGCCATAGGTCGGGCTATCTCCGCACTGCGCCTCTCCTCCACCTGGAAGACCCGTATATAGTCGAGTCCCTCATGAAGACTTTTTTAGGGTTTTAGGGTTTTTAGGGTTTTAGGGTTTTAGGGTTTTAAACCCTAAAACCCTAAAACCCGTCGCAGTAGTATTAAAAACCGCCTCCGCGCATATATAATTGCACGTGCAATAATAACATCCTACCGAAGGCCACTACTAGATAGCAAGGCATAGCACATAGCATCGCCGCTAACCCCGCCAGGAGGGCACTTACACATGCCACCGATACGGCAGCCAATGCGCGCTTACAAACATTCCGGACAAGAATGCATAAGCACCCTATATCATTCACACCTCGAAGCTCCGGGTCCCTACGAGACATATTCCGGAATTGAGTACGCAGTATCGTGTCCGGCTCAAACCTATCGGTAACCGATGACTCTGACCCCTTCATCCAGGGAAGTAAGGTAGACTCTCGCTCCCTCGCATGAACTATATGCACACGGGCCCTTACATTGATGGCTTACATAGGGACGGCTTGGGTCACAAACCCGCAGGGATACATAAGTCTGTGACAGTGGATACCCAAAACACACGAACGAATTTAACAACTGACCTTTCTCCATCATGTGGCATCATGATGCTGCACTAGATACGTGCTCTCAACGACTCGGTATCTCATTCTGATATCCTTGCACACCGCTTTAGGCGCAAAAGCAAACTATGGCTCCAACTTTATCCTTTCAGCCGGATAGGCGCACAAAGGCTCAGCGCAAGGGC
This sequence comes from Tetraselmis striata, assembly GCA_006384855.1. Taxonomy (NCBI): domain Eukaryota; kingdom Viridiplantae; phylum Chlorophyta; class Chlorodendrophyceae; order Chlorodendrales; family Chlorodendraceae; genus Tetraselmis; species Tetraselmis striata. Next base: position 99,301 of record VCJN01000113.1, on the reverse strand, counting down.
AAGGCTCCGGCATCCTTGGGGGTGCACAAAGATGAGGTATCCCATGAAACCCCCACCGAGCGAGGAGGTGGAGGAATGCCAGGAGGGGGCACCAGTTTGCTCCGACCCCAACGCACCGGACGAGGCGGATGAGGCTGAGCCCGCCCTACAAGTATAATCTGGATCCCCCATTGCGGTCTCGGACAGCCCGGCTCACGGGCAATTGGCCATGGGGGCAGCAAGCCCCGGTCGTTGCTCTCCGCTCCGAGGAGCCGCATCTCGACGTTGAAGTCCGAGGTCAGGCGCAGCAAGGATACCGGCATGGCGCGCCACTACGAGTAGCTCTTGCTCTAGACCAGGTGGAGTCTCTCGCCACAAGCCAAACCCGCATTCAGCTCCAGCTCGATAAACACTCGGTTAGCTTCACGCACACCTTGAGTCGGATCCACTACCTCGTCTCCCTCAAGTTCGAGGCAATGGCGGAGGCTCGTTGCGCAGCCGCCACCGCCAATATGGGCGAGGTCGCTCCCGGAGTGGACCCGATCGTCGGTCGGTGACATCAAAGATCATATCCTCAACAACGTGCGCAACAAGCGCCCAACGGTCGACCCCAACATATGTCAGCATTTCTTGGAAGGGAACTGATCAAATGGCGCAAAGTGCGGTTCCATGCACCGCCATGTCTCCCCTCTCGCTCGGCATGGAAAACGAGGATGTCCTTGCCTTGGGTAGGGAGGGGGCCTAACCATACCAATCTATTATAGTGTGCGCAACCATCTCAGCTCGGGCGCCCAGCCCCACTATTCTTGGTGGCTGAACAGTAACCAAGCCCCACTACGCCTTTGCATAGCAGCGGTGAATCGATACGGTAAAAATATGCAATGAAACCATTGATCATTTCTCCAATCCGCTGCATTCACCGATCCCGCGCTCCGCCACAACATGCTAGGATAAACAAGCATGCTATAGATGGCAGCAAAAAACGGCACGTTGCCAACGCATCCCAAGTATATCCGCCCCGGCCTGGCCGTTTGTCGGTCGCCGCTCCCGAGATGATGGCATCATGGAAGTGTTCGCGACTCCCTCAAAACGAAATCGGGGCATAACATGTCCCGCTACATGCACCAGCACATTGGGCATCACGGTTCCATCCACCCGTGTTACACCAAGGCACTTCCGTCTCCGTGATAGTGATGGGTGAAATCTCCGTTTCAGCAGTTTGTTCGCACGACCCAAAATATCAAGGACAAGGGAGCCGACGCAATGATCACCCTGCCGGAAAGAGTAGCAAGGTGGCGCACAACCATCACCGGCTTGCCCCTCCGCGCTACCGGATTATTCATTTGGTGCTATCGGAGACATATGCCTCCGACGAGACGCACCTCATGTTCGTTCGGAGAGCCCGCGCGCCTCGGACCCCCCCCCCCCCCCCCCCCACACCATAAACAGTATTTTGGGGGTCGTGGTATTATTGGTCGTATGGGACGATAGCCCGCTACTTACATAATGGATCGGAGACCGGCAATCCCCCTAGGTCAAAGATCTAGATCAGCCGTGGCGCAACCTCGGTCTCGCTCGGCATCCAAATCGCCCTCGTCGTCGGACCCCAAGTTCACCAGCATGCGCCCACGGTGATAGGCGGAGTGGGCGTAGCTCTGTAAAGTGTGCACATGCCGGTGTCGCCCCCACGATGCTTGCTCGTCTACGGACTCCCCATCCTCAAAAATGTCGTGCTGCGCACGTATGCGGCTCCGTTTCACTCCGTGTAATGTATGACCCTTATGCATACTAGCTGGCTTTAGATGCTTCTTGAACCGGGCATTGAGGCCGGAACTGCTCATATCGTGATGACCCTTGAAACTTCGGGACTCGCCGTTGGTCAAAGGGCGGACCATGTAGGACTAAATGGGGTCCCCATCGCCGGCCATTGCGCAACTGTACAGCCGCAGCCTCCTCAGCAGGCACAGGCTCGCCTCGCCCTTCGGCAGCAGCTGTGACGACTCCATCACACCTGTATGGGCGCGCAAGTCGCCGTTTGTGTCAAACCGGGGCTCGGCAAGCACCTTGCCCGTGGGAGACAAAGTACCTACCACAATGCGAGGCTACGCGGGCACCAACTCCACAATGCGGAGCAAGAAGTCGCTTGTCTCCGGTTTCCGCCTCAAGTAAGCCTCGCACAACAATGTTTTTCCAAATATATAGTACCATGCATACGTCTCGATGCAGCGCAGCGCACATCACGGCACACGAGGCACAATACGAGGTCTCACCTATCACGCCGTCACGCGTGTGCACCGGGATCACCATATGATCCCAATACACGGCACCGGCTTCCATGTAACCCAACTGCACACTGCTGCGGTAACCCTCCGAGTATGTTTGCACTGTCACGGTGAGCGCCGGGCTGTCCTCCTTCGGGCGACCGATCTCGCACAGCGTCCTTGACAGATGACACCCCGCATGCTTGAGATAACCTAGCGACCCGGGCATGGAACCGTCGCCCAGCACCTACCGCATGAAATGGCGACGATGCCAATAACTACGAGGATACATATGTACATATATGTATGAGAGCGCGAGGCCGGTGGGGTGCTTGGTCTGCGCTAGAGTACTACACAGACTGAGCCCTTGTCGTCCTAATATATAGCAGTCACATAGGTTGGCACATTGAGCCTATGTAATAGAATATACTTATGAACTTTTGATATGGATGATGTACATTGATATATGGACATATGGACATATAGATCGAAGGAGGATATATACGACGATCCTCCAGTTTCGAAACTTAGAAGCATATAGTTGCACAAATACATATGTGTAGTGCACCCCCCCCCCCCCCCCACACACACACACACAAAAGTCGTGCCCCGCAAACAGCACACAACACGCGGTAATTCACTGTTGCGCATGTATACGGCAATATTGTTGGATGCCATTCAAGCGTGGGTATACTCGATAGCCGCTGGGTGCATAGTCTTGATTGGTAAATGTCGGTTATTTGGCGCGAAAAGGTGTGTGATAAACAGCTGCAACAGTGCCCCATTTTTAACATTGTAAGCGGGCGGGTTCGGATCATATAAATAACGGTTTTTGGTAAGTGTAGGTGCTAATTTCTTCCAAATTCGCCGACATTGTCGTGTCATGCGACCTCTCCGTGCTTTTTCATTGAGTAAATATGAGTCTCTGCGCGAGAGGGTACATGAATCTGAGCGGCGGCAGTGTTATTGGAAAGAAATTATTGCAATTGCAGTTTTGGGAGTTGTGCCAAGAGGTTGCTCCCCACCACAATGTCACTTGACCTTACGGCGCACCACTCCGCTCTGCTCCGTGAACTCCGAGCCATAGGTCGGGCTATCTCCGCACTGCGCCTCTCCTCCACCTGGAAGACCCGTATATAGTCGAGTCCCTCATGAAGACTTTTTTAGGGTTTTAGGGTTTTTAGGGTTTTAGGGTTTTAAACCCTAAAACCCTAAAACCCGTCGCAGTAGTATTAAAAACCGCCTCCGCGCATATATAATTGCACGTGCAATAATAACATCCTACCGAAGGCCACTACTAGATAGCAAGGCATAGCACATAGCATCGCCGCTAACCCCGCCAGGAGGGCACTTACACATGCCACCGATACGGCAGCCAATGCGCGCTTACAAACATTCCGGACAAGAATGCATAAGCACCCTATATCATTCACACCTCGAAGCTCCGGGTCCCTACGAGACATATTCCGGAATTGAGTACGCAGTATCGTGTCCGGCTCAAACCTATCGGTAACCGATGACTCTGACCCCTTCATCCAGGGAAGTAAGGTAGACTCTCGCTCCCTCGCATGAACTATATGCACACGGGCCCTTACATTGATGGCTTACATAGGGACGGCTTGGGTCACAAACCCGCAGGGATACATAAGTCTGTGACAGTGGATACCCAAAACACACGAACGAATTTAACAACTGACCTTTCTCCATCATGTGGCATCATGATGCTGCACTAGATACGTGCTCTCAACGACTCGGTATCTCATTCTGATATCCTTGCACACCGCTTTAGGCGCAAAAGCAAACTATGGCTCCAACTTTATCCTTTCAGCCGGATAGGCGCACAAAGGCTCAGCGCAAGGGCAAGGCTCCGGCATCCTTGGGGGTGCACAAAGATGAGGTATCCCATGAAACCCCCACCGAGCGAGGAGGTCGAGGAATGCCAGGAGGGGGCACCAGTTTGCTCCGACCCCAACGCACCGGACGAGGCGGATGAGGCTGAGCCCGCCCTACAAGTATAATCTGGATCCCCCATTGCGGTCTCGGACAGCCCGGCTCACGGGCAATTGGCCATGGGGGCAGCAAGCCCCGGTCGTTGCTCTCCGCTCCGAGGAGCCGCATCTCGACGTTGAAGTCCGAGGTCAGGCGCAGCAAGGATACCGGCATGGCGCGCCACTACGAGTAGCTCTTGCTCTAGACCAGGTGGAGTCTCTCGCCACAAGCCAAACCCGCATTCAGCTCCAGCTCGATAAACACTCGGTTAGCTTCACGCACACCTTGAGTCGGATCCACTACCTCGTCTCCCTCAAGTTCGAGGCAATGGCGGAGGCTCGTTGCGCAGCCGCCACCGCCAATATGGGCGAGGTCGCTCCCGGAGTGGACCCGATCGTCGGTCGGTGACATCAAAGATCATATCCTCAACAACGTGCGCAACAAGCGCCCAACGGTCGACCCCAACATATGTCAGCATTTCTTGGAAGGGAACTGATCAAATGGCGCAAAGTGCGGTTCCATGCACCGCCATGTCTCCCCTCTCGCTCGGCATGGAAAACGAGGATGTCCTTGCCTTGGGTAGGGAGGGGGCCTAACCATACCAATCTATTATAGTGTGCGCAACCATCTCAGCTCGGGCGCCCAGCCCCACTATTCTTGGTGGCTGAACAGTAACCAAGCCCCACTACGCCTTTGCATAGCAGCGGTGAATCGATACGGTAAAAATATGCAATGAAACCATTGATCATTTCTCCAATCCGCTGCATTCACCGATCCCGCGCTCCGCCACAACATGCTAGGATAAACAAGCATGCTATAGATGGCAGCAAAAAACGGCACGTTGCCAACGCATCCCAAGTATATCCGCCCCGGCCTGGCCGTTTGTCGGTCGCCGCTCCCGAGATGATGGCATCATGGAAGTGTTCGCGACTCCCTCAAAACGAAATCGGGGCATAACATGTCCCGCTACATGCACCAGCACATTGGGCATCACGGTTCCATCCACCCGTGTTACACCAAGGCACTTCCGTCTCCGTGATAGTGATGGGTGAAATCTCCGTTTCAGCAGTTTGTTCGCACGACCCAAAATATCAAGGACAAGGGAGCCGACGCAATGATCACCCTGCCGGAAAGAGTAGCAAGGTGGCGCACAACCATCACCGGCTTGCCCCTCCGCGCTACCGGATTATTCATTTGGTGCTATCGGAGACATATGCCTCCGACGAGACGCACCTCATGTTCGTTCGGAGAGCCCGCGCGCCTCGGACCCCCCCCCCCCCCCCACACCATAAACAGTATTTTGGGGGTCGTGGTATTATTGGTCGTATGGGACGATAGCCCGCTACTTACATAATGGATCGGAGACCGGCAATCCCCCTAGGTCAAAGATCTAGATCAGCCGTGGCGCAACCTCGGTCTCGCTCGGCATCCAAATCGCCCTCGTCGTCGGACCCCAAGTTCACCAGCATGCGCCCACGGTGATAGGCGGAGTGGGCGTAGCTCTGTAAAGTGTGCACATGCCGGTGTCGCCCCCACGATGCTTGCTCGTCTACGGACTCCCCATCCTCAAAAATGTCGTGCTGCGCACGTATGCGGCTCCGTTTCACTCCGTGTAATGTATGACCCTTATGCATACTAGCTGGCTTTAGATGCTTCTTGAACCGGGCATTGAGGCCGGAACTGCTCATATCGTGATGACCCTTGAAACTTCGGGACTCGCCGTTGGTCAAAGGGCGGACCATGTAGGACTAAATGGGGTCCCCATCGCCGGCCATTGCGCAACTGTACAGCCGCAGCCTCCTCAGCAGGCACAGGCTCGCCTCGCCCTTCGGCAGCAGCTGTGACGACTCCATCACACATGTATGGGCGCGCAAGTCGCCGTTTGTGTCAAACCGGGGCTCGGCAAGCACCTTGCCCGTGGGAGACAAAGTACCTACCACAATGCGAGGCTACGCGGGCACCAACTCCACAATGCGGAGCAAGAAGTCGCTTGTCTCCGGTTTCCGCCTCAAGTAAGCCTCGCACAACAATGTTTTTCCAAATATATAGTACCATGCATACGTCTCGATGCAGCGCAGCGCACATCACGGCACACGAGGCACAATACGAGGTCTCACCTATCACGCCGTCACGCGTGTGCACCGGGATCACCATATGATCCCAATACACGGCACCGGCTTCCATGTAACCCAACTGCACACTGCTGCGGTAACCCTCCGAGTATGTTTGCACTGTCACGGTGAGCGCCGGGCTGTCCTCCTTCGGGCGACCGATCTCGCACAGCGTCCTTGACAGATGACACCCCGCATGCTTGAGATAACCTAGCGACCCGGGCATGGAACCGTCGCCCAGCACCTACCGCATGAAATGGCGACGATGCCAATAACTACGAGGATACATATGTACATATATGTATGAGAGCGCGAGGCCGGTGGGGTGCTTGGTCTGCGCTAGAGTACTACACAGACTGAGCCCTTGTCGTCCTAATATATAGCAGTCACATAGGTTGGCACATTGAGCCTATGTAATAGAATATACTTATGAACTTTTGATATGGATGATGTACATTGATATATGGACATATGGACATATAGATCGAAGGAGGATATATACGACGATCCTCCAGTTTCGAAACTTAGAAGCATATAGTTGCACAAATACATATGTGTAGTGCACCCCCCCCCCCCCCCCCCCACACACACACACACACACAAAAGTCGTGCCCCGCAAACAGCACACAACACGCGGTAATTCACTGTTGCGCAGGTATACGGCAATATTGTTGGATGCCATTCAAGCGTGGGTATACTCGATAGCCGCTGGGTGCATAGTCTTGATTGGTAAATGTCGGTTATTTGGCGCGAAAAGGTGTGTGATAAACAGCTGCAACAGTGCCCCATTTTTAACATTGTAAGCGGGCGGGTTCGGATCATATAAATAACGGTTTTTGGTAAGTGTAGGTGCTAATTTCTTCCAAATTCGCCGACATTGTCGTGTCATGCGACCTCTCCGTGCTTTTTCATTGAGTAAATATGAGTCTCTGCGCGAGAGGGTACATGAATCTGAGCGGCGGCAGTGTTATTGGAAAGAAATTATTGCAATTGCAGTTTTGGGAGTTGTGCCAAGAGGTTGCTCCCCACCACAATGTCACTTGACCTTACGGCGCACCACTCCGCTCTGCTCCGTGAACTCCGAGCCATAGGTCGGGCTATCTCCGCACTGCGCCTCTCCTCCACCTGGAAGACCCGTATATAGTCGAGTCCCTCATGAAGGGGAAGCTCTTCTCACTACTAGGCCTCTCCTCCACGGAACAACTCCGCCAATTCGATGCCGCCCTTGGAACGGGTTACCGCAACGCTGTGTCCGCCACGAAGTCCCTTCCGCGATAAGCCTTGCAGCGCCCCCTTAGACCAACTTGGCATCGGCTTCCCCTCCATCCGGGCCAAAGCAGCTTCAGTGGCAGCGGAACACGTAAGGAACACACTAACCGTACGTGGCCTAAGGGGGGACATGTACAAAGCCCGCATCAAAGACACAGTCGCCACATACACCAAGTGGCCGGAGGAATGCACAGCATCCTCCCACTCCTACCCGGCACTGCGAAGCCTCACGCACATTCACCGCGACCTGCACCTCCACGTCACGGGGTACTCGTACGCCTTCGATGACGACACACACCTCGCCACCTCCATCCGCGAGGCCTTCAACTACCGGCACGAGGCCGCGAAGGCAGCAACACGGACCAAACTCTCGGGACACCTACCCCCCGCTGATAGGACCGCCACGTACATGCAATACAAAGCCATATTATCCTAAAACCGCGGCCATAATGCGCAGGATGGCCCCGCTCTGGGCAGTCGGCCTTGAGACCTGCGGGGACGCCCTGGCAACCCACCGACGAAACGACGCCCTCGTATACCGCCTCAAAACGGTCGCAGAGATTACCAGAGCCGCCCCCACCCACAACCCAGCCGCCATCAGATCCGCCCTCCCGAAGGCAGTACACACCCTATCGCAAATTCTCACCCTACCAAGAGGTAGCGTACCCCCGCCGCGCTACCACTCCTCCGACATGCGTCGGCTCCCCGTGCACAACACATGGTTATCTATCCTTCCGCGCACCGCATGCCGCCCACAACTCGCCCCGCCGGTCCTACACCCCCAGCGCGCCCCAGCCCAGGCCCGCACGGCCCAATTCCGCACGCAACCCCTCACAGTCCACGCAATCCCCCTGCCAGCCAGCGACGTGACCCGCATCACCTCCACAGCCCGAGGACTAGATGGCGTCAACCAATATCTCGTCCACTGAACCCCGGAAATCCTCAACCTTGCGGAAATCAACGCCCAAAAGCACATGGGCTTCATCCCGGCCTCGTGCACACCCATCACACAAGACTGCCTTCCGCCACGAGAAGTAAAAAACGCCGGTCGACGTCATTGTCCTCACTGCCACCTCCCCGTTGCAAGCATAGTCTGGAACTGCATAGACACAGGGTGCCATAACGTGGTCCACCCCGCTTGCGTCCTCGCCACGGATGCCAGGTGTGCCAAATGCGTCCTTAAAAACAACCACGATGACACCACCCACCTATTCGAGGTCCAATGGGAACCAGCCTGGAAACTAGCCGAATCCGTTATGGATACGAAATCCGGACCGCACGCACTCAAGCAATGCAAGCCATAGCATTCGAACCATACTCGAAACCCCGGAATCCCCCCCCCCCCCCGCCCGCTCAACCGGCCGTGTGGCACCCCCCCAAACACCAAGTGGAAATCAGACTCGCCACCATCGATCCGGACCTGGACTCCTTGTCTACGGGGGAATTCTATTTCAGCGTCCGGGACACACACCAACTAGACAATGCTCCGCAAGCCGGACGGCACAGCCTCCCGTACCCTCGACCGCCGAAGGGTCGAACACCTCCACTTTCTCTTTAGACCGGACCGAACAAATAAGACGTTTGCAGAGGAGGTTTATGCGCTCCTCGGCAGAGTGGGCACCCTTACGAGTGCCGACGACAATTCCAAACACCAAATCCGAAGAAACAGATGGGCCACGGATGACCGCTTTACAATGGCAATCATGACCGCCCTCCATGCCCGCACAAAACTTTCAGCAACCCCCTCAACAAGTCGATCTACACCTCCCAGTATCATAGTCTTTACCCCGAAGATGTAGTTTTCGGCGCTAGACCCCCCAAATACATGTACTTGTGGGCTGAAACGTCCCTCGCCAACCCCGAATACGATGGCAAATGTATGATGAAAGCGGTATAACACGCTCTTCGTAGCGTGCACGCTCAGAGGCACGAGTCTTCCGCCACGGTGCTCATCCTCCCCAAGTAAATAGACGCATCCTACAAGAAAGCTTATCTCCTCAACCACCCCTACATGCAGAAAGCTCCCCGCGGACCTCACCGAATTCCGGTCCCCATACCAACACACCGAGACAGCCCCGAACAAGGACCTCGGCACCAAATGGCCGGTGGGGGTGTACTTGGTGGCTTCCGCCCCCTACCTCGCAAACGTCAACGCAGCGGAAGCTTCGACCAAGATGTCGGCTGCCCTCCGGGTCGTATACCCCGGCCGCACGCCGCACTTCCACCTTAACACCACCGAATAACGACCAATAGGCTCGGACGCAGCAAGAGCAGCAACATCATGCCCCCGTCTTCCGAGACCGCCTCGCGACTGGCGGATACCACCCGCCGCACAAGAACTCCGCCCACTGACGTCACCAATCCCGTCCATACAACCCATGGAACGACGGCACGACCCAAAACGCTTTACATACCCCGATGGCTCCCGCATCCACCGCGGCGGAGCGGTGCTGGGAATCGGCGCCGGAGTCTACACGCCGGGCAATAAATTAACCCATCGCAGTGGGAGTGAACGCGGACAATATTCGCCGCACCATCACCAGAGCCGAGGTGGCCGCCATATCGGTGGCACTCGAGTCTGACCTACCGAAGCACATCCTCTCAGATAGCGCAGTCTCCCTTCACCTAATAGAGCGCATGATGTACCGGCCGGTCACCTTACGACGCCACGCTCACAAAATACTACTCGAACATAGAGTACGCCAACTCCGACACCGAGCGGATTTGGGACTCCGAACCATCCTCCAGAAAGTCAAAGCCCATATTGGGGTCGAAGGCAACGAACAAGCCGACACCACCGCCGGCGAAGTAGCCAACGGGACAATCCCACCTCACACTATCGTAACCGTAGGTGCAACTCCCGAACCAACTGATGACTACGTGTGGCTGAACCCATGCCAAGGCGCGCCGACCACCACTCACACCCCCCACAACTTGAAAGCCGCCCTTCGGAAACACGCCAACGCTACAGTAGGCTGCGACGCCTCCGACGAGACCATGCACTCCCACCTCATAGACCAGGCGTTGGCCACAGGTGTAATGCTGGATCGACCTCGTCACCCCCTCGGACATCACCACCTCGGAAAGAATCCACATGTTGTAATTCATGTGGGGAACACACTCAAGCCGAATGAGACGCAAAGGCCAGCCGTCCTTTACATGCGGGAAATGATGACAGCACCTCAGCAACGGTCACATGGCAGGCAATTGCCCCTCCATGGCCGGCCTAAAGACAGACCAACACAACAGCAAGCTTAAACTCCTCCTCAACGAGCCGGAAGTCCTAAACGGCGGTCGCTGGCACGAACTATCCACGGACGCGGGCAAAAAACCTGTGGCTGACTTCTCCGACCCCCAACAAAGACACCCTGATCTCCGACCTAACCGACAGAATCACACACACAATCCCGTGCATCAGCATCCCCGATCGCCATGCGGACGCCCATAGGGGCATCCGAAGGTCCCAGCGCCGCCCAAGCATCCACCATGCATTCACCCCACGACCATGCTACCCCCTCACCTCCGCCCTGAACACGGCAAGCCGGACGCAGTACGCATCGTCGGATTCGAATGGGACCCGGCCACCGAAACCATATCTCCCAGCACCGATCCCAGATCAGTCCAAAAAATACATATAATCGAATTCAAAATACTGTACTGATCTCAATCATGCCACCGTGCACGCTCTCATCCGCGAAAAATATCATCACATGGTGAGCGCCCTACGTCAACAAGGCTGGCAGTGTCCAATTGAAATCATTCCCGTCACCCTCAGCCGCAGCGACACCATGCACAAACCCACACTAGAAGCCATCCATAGCCTCACGGTCCTCCGCACCAAGAAGCAACCCCCGGACAAACTCCCTCCGCCTCCCAGCACCGCTGCAATCCGCCTCTGTAGGAAACTCGAAGCAACGACACTCAATCGGATGGCTACATAGTCTCCTCCGCATATCCCGACATTCCCTCAAACCTGCCATGTCCAACCCCAGTACCTCCCACAAACCCCGCACGCACACCCACCGTTAACATACACGCTTTCCGCAGACCACGTACACGACACCCCCGCCACGGCAGGGGAGGACAACAATACCAAGCGGCATGGAAGGAGGCAGGAGGGGCGCGGGCGACAAGGAGGAAGGCCGGAAGCTGCATCCGTAATCCCTAGGGTTCCCACAGCGGTTAGATAAAGCAGGTCCTAAAAGCAACTCGGCTTGGGCAGTGGAGAGCAGCAAGTCATGACGTTGTAAATCAATTTCAATTTCAATTGCCAAGAGGCAAGTCTTCGCGAAGCGGTGTCGAAATTGAGGCGTACGAGGTCGCGTTGGAAATCGCATGGCAAAAGCGCTTTCATGAGAGCATCGGGTCTTATATTTTCCTGATTCTCGCGCTCAGAATTGCCATTTGCTAACGTTTGAGGGGTCTGCGAGCCCCAAAAACATGTTCTCAAACTTTAAAACCCAATGTTAGGCCCCGAAACGGGCGCTTAGGTGCAACCCATTGTGCCTCAGACTCAAGCCCACTGTAGGTCGCAATTAAACAAAGTAGTATGTATTGTAGCGTTTCCCCAAATTAGCAGACGTTTTTTGCTCGCAACAAGAAGAAATTTCTGCGATTTCGAAGTAGTAATCGGTGCTTCGGCACCATGCCTATCGTTCCTCCCACACCTCCCGCGCTGATTTGTGCCACTAGTGCATCGGAAGCACTTTGAGATGGGCTAGCCACATTGTGAAGCTTGGGCCATATGGCGCGTCGCGTGTTATGCTGTCCATAGACTGCAATTTTAGGCTCTTTCGAGGATTGACAATACTATATAGATAGTGACGCGTGTACGGCTGAGATGCCACGTCATGTCACTGAAATGGCTCGACACTCCCACATTTTTTTCATTTACTATCATACTATCCGTGCGTTAATTAAAGCTTGGGGCATGCGCACCGCCGTGATTGAAGCCGAAACGCGTGCAATCGCATTATGCAATTTTCTTTTGAAAAGCCGCATTTTTTTCACTGTGAGCGGAAAGAGAGCATCGTAGAGAATGATGCATTAGGGCGACATTTCGGAGGGTGCGCACGCATCAGCGCGACATTTCGGAGGGTGTGCTGAAACCAAGGTCATGGAAGCTAAGCGTCGGCCTGACGATAAGTAAAAGACTATACGTGGTTTGGCTATGTGCGAGTGCGCAGCGATGCGCCCACATCCAGATGATTCGTGTAGGGCTAAACTTCGGTGGGGGGGGGGGGGGGGGGTAAATATGGTGTAGTCGCTGCTATGTATATATAGCGCGCCAGGAACGCTCAGCACTATAGCTGCTAAGAGAATGATTCAGAATGTTTGAAACGAGAATAATTCTAGAATGATTCAGAATGATTCGACCTCCGTTCCTTCAACATTCCGGCATTTTTCCAGGGCGCGTCGCGCGCTCCCGGCGGACGCAGCAAAGCGCCGCATGTCTCGGCGAACAGCCGATCACCAGGCCGCTTTACTCGGCATACCAGTCGCTACCTTACATCTCACGCTGTCGCCTACTCGCCTCACAAGCGCTGCCAAAGGCCCTTGTTTTCCGTGCTTGCCAGTGCGCAGTGTGGACGCGCCTAGCTAGTGCCTCGCTCGCGGAAGATGCAGGATAATCTCCCGCCGCGCCAGGTATGCCCTTTTTCACCGTTCCTTTCTCGCTCGCTCTCTGACTCTCTCTCCCTCACACTCTCCCTCTCTCTCGCTCTCTGTCCATACCCCTCTCGATATTTCGCCATGCTTGTACATGTTTAGTCTTGCCTCATCAAGTCGGTATGGCTTCCTGCTGCATACGCAAGAGTGCTCACTCATTGACTCGTGTGCAGGTCCCAAAATGCGACGCGCCGGGCCAGGCTGAGGCAGATTCAGAGCGTGTCGCCACCGACGCCCTGCTGCCGACTGGCATTCCGGCGCCAGAAATTATGCGTGCATAATCCTGCGGAGATCACTGCCGGGTGGCCGTTGTTGGAGGTGGGCCGCAACTCAACAGATGTGGAGAGCCACATCTTTGCTAGCAGCACCGGCACCTGCTGCTCAAGCAGCCGCTGAAGCTACACCTGATCCAGATAATGGGGAGGGCTCGCGTAAAGGTGCTCAGCGCCAGCACCATGGTTCGTATGGCAGAGGCCATGCCGGGGGGCGGCGCTCGTGCAACCTGTTGGCCTTGGATTTTGCCGCGAGACGTCTGCGAATGGGAGCTTCATCAACGGTGACACATGGACATTCGTTGTCCGCCCGATAACGGCCTTTGAATGTACCTTTTGCAGTCACAAGCTGAAAGCCAAAAAGGGAAACCTGCCCATGACCAAGATGCTGGAATTTTTTTGAAGTGTACCGAGCTGCCTGAGGTAAGCCTTGTTTTGTTGCCATTCTTCATGCGCACAATATTTGTATATACATGCACGTCCCAAGTGCTTAAACATTTTTTTGGCACTATATGCAGGACAAGATACCAAAGCTCAATCACGCGCAACTTCAGGCTCAGGTTATGGCATGATGAAGGTCGTTGTTAAGCAGATTTACCAGCGGGAGTTTGCGCGGCCAACATAGAAGTACTTACTTGCAGGACCACAACTTGGGCATCACTATGTGTCTGAGGCTATCATGTACTGCCAAGCTGCCATGAGCAATGGCAACTGCGCTATCACATGGTGGAAGACAATAGGCAAGACTGTGAAATCGTTGTCTGAGATAGCAATCAGGATTTTGTTGCTTGCCCCTGCCGTACCGCATGTAGACCGCATGAACAGCATACACAGACTGTTTCAAACAGGAAGGGATGGGCTGTTCTAAAACGTCAGCGCGTGGTAAAGCTATAATGTTTTGCTATGTCAAAAATGCGGCTGCTTGATTCCATAGATGAGGAGATTGTAGGTATGACAGAGCATGTGTTGCTCCAAGAGATTGCTGTGATGGATGCGGCCGCGAATGCTACTGGCGACTCGACCAACCGCGAGGGAGATATTGGTGACGTTGCACTGGCCAATTTAGATGAGGACGTGGGGTGAGGGAACTTGGCGATTTGGTGTAAATAACAATGTTACTTGTCACCTACTTGCAGCAAAAAATATGTAATAGACATGTCAGCCTGCTCATCCTTCTGGCACGCATTGTTATGTGAGGCATCACATGCATGTTTTTAAGTAATATAATATGTCAACATCAGCATCCTCATAATCGCCATTAATATCAACAGGCTAGCAGGAGCAGCACAGGTACTCCTGCATCAGTTAATCTGACGATGACTATCTGACGATGATATAATAAAATAACCGTTTAACTAGCCCTATGGATCGCTGCGCGGACCTGACGAAAAAAAAAATGCTGTACGAGGAGCGATCCCTGTACTCGTACGCGGTGACTATCTACGCGCGAGCAGTAGGGAAAAAATGCCCGACTACTGGCGAAGCAGACGAAGGGCGCGTCGCGCGCGCACTTTTCGCCAGTGTTCATGTTTCAAAGATTCTGAGAATCATTCTGAGAATTATTTTGGATTTAAAATGATTGCAGAATGATTCCATCCGCTTTTTCAACATTCCGGGATTTTGGCAGGTATACTCAGCACTACCCGTGATACCGCCTGCTGCATCTCTGTGGCGGGTGGTTCTTCGCTCAGAGTTTATATAGCGATTTTTCGCGACCTTGTATAAAACCTCGATAAGACGCGGTGTATATATTGGTGGTCGATTGTGTATTGAAATTATTTGAGCTATAGCTGTAAAAGGCGATCAGGATAACAGGATTGTGTATTAAAATCACACTACTGACTACTGACTACTGACCACCGCGGGTGCTGCTGGTGCTGCAGCTCGCAAGGGTAAATTCCTACCGCGCATCGTACTATAGTACCCCCCCCCCCCCCCCCCCCCTTACACACACACACACCCGCCCCACCCGCGAACGGAAATGTAACCAGTTCAATATGGTTTGCATTCCCGAGGAGGCACGCCGATAAGACTATATTTACAGGGCTACGGATGAATGCAAGGTATACTGTCATTTGCTAGAGTAAACTCCAGGGCAAGTATACGTTAGGTATGGCTGGTGCAGTACTCGTAGCGTCGTTCCGAGGTTTACCTCCAGCAGCTCTATGGGTACCGTCAAACGCCCCCGGTATAAGTTCTCTCCATGTGTACAGTAACTGTGACGGCTGATGATACTGAACGATGTGCACACTGATGAAGTTCCCGAGGTTGTCTTCCGACGGTAACATCCCTACCCAATACCTGCACAAATCTACCCTCGTCACTCCTCGGACAGGATTTCGGGCCGCCGAATAGAACCTCAACACAGCCATCATTCCGTCGCGCCGCGTGACAAGAGGCCCACTTGTGTAATCGATCGCCGGCTGTAACACAGTGTCCGCACCTGCCGGACGGTATACAATATACATATTGCTCAACCTAGGTGCGATCAACACAGATCAAACACCTATACGCAGCCCGCTGGCAAAGGTGGTGTCACTCAGTCATTATACTGTAGCCACTGCACACAGTAGCAGGCTCGGCATTTCGAGGCGCAGGCCCGTCGGAAGCATTTCGCCCTCAACTGCAGCACACTGTACTGTATACAGGAACTCAGCAATGGCGCAAGTTGCCATGACAGCTCGGCGGACGAGAAAGAGCCCAAGTCGAAGCCCGGCACTACTCTGGCCGCTGGCGGTATTTTTGGCTCTATCTAGCGCAGCCATGTCCAACGCCCAATCCCCGGAGAGGCTCGACGGTATGCCCCGC
This sequence comes from Tetraselmis striata, assembly GCA_006384855.1. Taxonomy (NCBI): domain Eukaryota; kingdom Viridiplantae; phylum Chlorophyta; class Chlorodendrophyceae; order Chlorodendrales; family Chlorodendraceae; genus Tetraselmis; species Tetraselmis striata. Next base: position 82,945 of record VCJN01000113.1, on the reverse strand, counting down.
ATGCGAATATGCATCGCTAGTCCCGCCCCAAATGCTGAATTTATATTGCCGCGGTACAGAATCCGGTGATAGTATTGGTCGAATTACTCCTGCTGGTTCTACCCTGCGGGCACGTAACGTATTGTCTTGACGACAAAATATGGCGACGAAGGGATAATTTCGGGAAACCACTCTGGCATTTCAACAACATATGATAGACCTGACGAAACATGTTGGCATTCGTGTATTACAGATACTCTTAAGGTCTCCCGCCATATTAAATAGAGCAATGGACGGCGTGGAGATGCGAGCAGCTTATATGTTTAGATAGTATAAAACAAAGATTATCGTCGCCGCAGTTTAATGTTTCAGTTCTCATCGAGTTGCCCATTAGAGGGAATTGTCGCGCAGTCTGTGTTGACATGTTGCGCGGACGCGGCGCTGAAATCGACAGTCGCGGTCCCACATTACATACCCAGAGAAAGTAATACTTTCAAATTGTCAAATGCGGTCATGCCGGTAGCGGTGTCCCTGATAATACTTATTCACACGAGTATGTGTTACACTTGATACTGCTGATGTCAAACTTTATATGGATACGGATTAGCATGGACGCGTGCTGCTAACAACTCTCCACAGGGCACAAACGGAATGTGCTGATACGTCGGAATATGCCCCCAGCCCCTTCATTATGCTAATTGCAGTTGACACGCAGTATTCCAAGTCTTCCTTCTGAAATGTTTGTTCAAAAGCAGCATTGGACAACCGTCGAATTCATTCACACTGTCAACGCGTTTTGGCTACTTACAACGCGTTAGGCGAACTCAAAAGCTATGACTAAACTCCGTAATAAATATCATCAACCCACACATGATGTACTGCGGGAGCCCAATTCGATGATGTGAGGGGCTGTGACGCAGCCTGCCCAGTGTCTGCCGTCATCGGACGCCGCAATTATGAACGTGGCACAGCCTTGACTTCACTACTGCCACAGCCATAAGTCGAAATAATTGCGGAAGTTTCAGCACGAGCATGAACACAATACAGACTTGTGACGTACTCTTTACATCTGTGCTTTCTCTGGTGTGGGCCTCAGTTTGCCTTATGGTGTGTCCAGCACTGAGATTAAGGAGAACCTAGGGCAGGGTGCTTACAAGGATAGCCTGTCAACACGGTGCACCTGCGAAGCCGCAGCAATAGAATTATGATACCTGACATCAAACATGGCGACAGTAATAGCCTTTTGTCATAAAGCACGGCGCGCATGTCTAAGTCTATCCGGATAACTGCGCATTCTCTCAGGTGGGGCATCGGATGGTGCCATCAGCACTGGCCCCCCAACTTCTACGGGCATCAACTTCCCAGCTGTTCCCGCGAACCAAGCAAAAAGCGACGAAGGTTGCGTGGGCGCTATGGATGCGCTGCCGAACTACGACTTCCTGTCGGCATTCACGGCTGCACTGGAGCTCACTGGAATGGCAGACGATCTCAGGGCGACCCGACTCCCCCTCACAATCTTTGCGCCAACAAACAAGGTACGCTGCCGAGGCTGCATGCGTGAGGATCACGCGCATGTGATGCCTCAGGCTGGCGCCAACATTGTCCTTCTATGAAACGTGGACCGCATGGGGGGGGAATTGTCCGCTGTTATGTCCAAGTCCGGTGCGAACTTGGTGGTAATCTGAAGAGATGCACGGCCACTCCCTGGGATTCTCTCTGGCAATGCCATGCATGCGCCCTGTGAATTGTTGCGCCGCGTTGGTGCAGGGATTCGCCAACTTTGCTGATGCGATGGACGTTGAGCCCAAGACCCTGCTGGAGAACAGTGAGCTGCTGTACGTCCTTCTGCAGCTGCACATCAGCCCCGAGGTTCTCGACTTCTCCGCGCTTGAGACCCAGGCAGAGATCCCTACATTTGACTTCGGCACCACCATCAAGTTCAGCAAAACTGACAGCAGGTGGCCCCCGCCCCGCCCGGCACCCATGTGTCTATGCTCGGTATCAAAGCCTGAGCTCTCACGTAGATGCTTGCTGCAGGCATAATAACATCTCGCCGTGCGCGTAGCTGCAACGCGGTGATGGTAACCCCTGAATGCGTGCCTTTCTCTGCTCCGCCTCGCAGTGGCGACCTGGACTCAGACAACGCGTCCGTCTCGATTGGGAGTGTAACCGCTCGCATTCTGGGCTTGGACCTCAACCGCAACGTCTGCCCGCTGGTACGGGCGATATCGATATCTCGGCACCCATCCAGCTCACAAGTTGCATTCGGATAGCACAAACCACACAAGGATAATATGTATGTTCACCTTACGAATATCTGTATGTTTATATCTAAAAACATTATCCGTATTTGTCTATGTGTGTGCAGGCAGCATAATAGGGATGGTTATAAAACAAATGTTTATGTCTACATACTGTACTGTAGTATGCATGATAATACTACATGAATTTATTCAAATGTATGTGTCATAATGCGTGTTGCTGTTAATGGAACAGTTATGATGCCTAGTTTGATATTTACAATCAAAACTACCATGCTGCCGCCCTCCCAGTCTCCCTCTCTCTCCGTCTCTGTGCGTGTGTCTGATGTATACTTAGATGTGGGAGTTGCCATGATTCCGTGCTCCAGGTGAAGCTCGTGGCCATCGACGCGGTGCTGGCTCCCTCCGACCTGATGACGGGAAACTTTGCGTCTGCTGACGAGTCCGAGCCCGCTCCCGAGGGCATCCTCGCCCGGCTTCTGTCCGGCCTTGCCGTCCCAGAGACCCCTGCCTCTGAGCGTGCCGCTGCTACGGGCCCGTTCACGGGTTTCTTCGGCGGCGGCGCCGCATCCGAAGGCAGCGCCGGCATGCCGGAGTTCCTGTCCTTTCCTGGAGCTGGCGGCTTCGGATTTCCCGGTTCGGCGGAGTCCACTGCTGCCGGCAGCGCCAGCGGCACTCCCCCCCGTATCGCGTTTCCTGGGGCTGCAGCAGCGGGCGGCGCCGGCGGTGTCGATTCTTTTGGAGGGGCAGCGACCCTGCCGGGCGCCGAAGTGCCCGTGTCCGGTCCTTTTGGAGGCACAGGCGGCTTCGCCGGCCGCGGGGGCGGTTTTCGCCCCAGCTTTGCCGCCCCCGGCACCGCCGCCGGCACCGGCTCCGGATCGGCCTTCCCCGGCTTCCCCGGCTTCGGCGGCCTTCCCGCGACCAGCGGCGCTTCCACTGGCGGAGCCACCGGCGGCTCAGGATTTTTTCCTGGCTTTTTTCCAGCCTTCGGCGGAGGCGCCTCTGGTGCCGCGGCCTCGGGCGCCGCACCCGTGGCCGCTGGCGCTGGCGCTGGCGCTGCTCTTGCTACCGGCGGCCTTGGCGCTGCTAGCGCTGCTTTGCCCGTGGCGCTGCCCTAGGCGCGCCACGGGAGTCCCCCGGGCTGCCACCGTCAGGCGGGCCGTGCCTGCGCCAAGCCGCGGCCTGATTGGCTGGCGCCGAGTAGCGGCCATCTACTACCATCCCATCAAGAAAAGCCACACGGTCACGCGGCTCTCGTCGTCGTCGGCCATTACTGCTTGCCCCGGCGGCGGCGCTACGAGTAGCGGAGCGCCGCCGGCCGGCCCTCCTATGCCCTGCTCTTCCCCGTGCAACGTCGACTTTTAGTGAATTGGGCCACGGAGAGTCGCGGCTCCTCAATGATAATAACCCACACCCGCCCATGGATCTCCCCTGCATTCCCCACCCTGCTGAACTGACGCCACACGGTATGGCACGCCCCCCCAGCGATGAGCGCGACTCCGGCGCTGCCTGGTAGTAGGTACCTATGGCAAAATTAGTATCGATGTAATCCGTGCACGTCGTGCTGCTGTAATGTAACATCTGCCTGATACATCAGCCGATCAGCGACACCCGTGCCGTGCATGTGAGTACTCACATACAGCTTGCAAGCTCAGCTCGCCGCGCGCGTGCTTCTTGGATCGTGCGCTCAGATCCCTACCTGCCCCCTTCCATACCCTAATACGATACCCCACGCCCCCATACCTCTATATCTGCAACGCGCTCAACGACCTATAGCCCGTGGAAGAAAAAATCGGGGTTCAAAGTTCGGCACCAGTAGGAATTTATCCTCGCCACTTATCCGACAGAAAGCTGTCGGGCGGACCTCATATGAAGGCCCTGAAGCGATGAGACTGTTTATGCCCTTGTTCGCCAGTTAAGTCGAAGTCAGGATGCTACAATCGACGCCATGCTTCAACCTAATCGACACACAATAAATATCATATTATCAAAAATATAAGATAACTATACAAGAACACATATAAGATAACACATCGACATATTACTATAACATTATCGATATATAAGATAACATATACAAGATAACACAGATGTTAACATATGTATTAAAATATGGACATTAATATAACATTATCGACATAAGAGATATCCAATGCCGGAGCGCTGACGCGCCGCCGTTTGATCTATCAACCAAACCTGCGCAAGAGGGTGGGAGTTAGTTGTGTACGATTAAAATTATGGTATCATTGTTCGACGACATGCCTGCCTGGCCTCGGCGGCGTGGCTACGTCACTCGCGCCTCGAAGACGATGTGCTGCGACGCGCCCGTCAGCGCGACGTCGAAGATGCGCGCCGCGGCGGCCTTTACGGCCCCTTCATCCGCGCCGGGCTCCACCAGGAGGGTCACCTGCAGCCAATGAAGGGGAAGCAAGAGGGAGGAACAAGGGGGGTGAGTGGGGGAGGCACAAAAACCCAGTTTAATAATGGTGCGGTCATGTCTCATCATCCAGGAAACTTTGGCTTCCCAACTCGGATATTCTGCATAGGCTTCCGCAGATGTACTTGTGTGTGTGTGTGTGTGTGTGTGTGTGATCAGTGATCAGTGATGAAGTGGACACGGCGGAAAGTGGACAGGAGGGAAAGGGAGCATTGGGGAGTGGGGTGGGGGAGAGGGGGGGGGGGGGGGGGGGAACACCTGGCCCTGTATTTGCCCAGGAGCCAGCTCCCAGAAGTGTTGGTGGCATGAGCCCTTGCAGCCCGGGACGCTCGCCAGGCGCGCCGCGCAGCGGTTGAGCAGCTCGGGGTCCGCCGAGTGCGGGATGCGCTGCAGGAGGGTGGTGGAGCAGGCCATGAAGAGCGGCTGGGCCATGCGGACAAGCGCGGTGGCCACCGCGAGGTTCAGCCCCAGAGCGGCCGCCCACACCGGGACGCCGGCCTCAATGAGCAGGCTGGAGGCCAGGACGCCTGCGTGCCAGGGAAGGGGGGGGGGGGGGGGGGGGGGGGCACATGGAGTCATGCACCGTAATCGCGTTGGCGTGATTGTCCGATGTTGGCACATACAAGAACGCAGCGAACAATGCTCCGCCCACCGCATGAGCCACAAGCTACAAGCACTGCCGCCGGAGCGCATGCCCACGCGCTCATGCCACCTGTAATAGCAATGCATACTGTTTTAGACGGTGATCCAACAGTATCCTTTCAAATTCCGTCACTGGTCTCCAATTAGTCTTGCAGAATGCTTCGGCAATTTGCTTGATGACTATAACGGAGCGTCGCCTACTCAGGGCGTTCCCTGACTGGATTGCTGCCCAAACGGCCGTCGTAGAGACGCTGCAAGGGGTTCAACGCTGTTATTGTCAGTCCTGTCCCAGGGGCGGGAAAAAAAGCAATGCATACGGCACCCTTAAAATGGGCCCATGGGTCAGAAAAACCATAATTAAGGAATGTTGAATTGTTTGTAGCGTCAATCCGTGCTAATCCGTGCAGTTTTCGTGGGGGATTATGAAATATTCGCAGAGAACACGGCTTCTCTCTTCGCGGGAATGGCTGTCTCTCTTCATGGCTATCGGGGCATCTGGTGTGTGACTGGTATGCCCACTACAATGATGTTCGAAGAGAATAACAAACAGCAGAGTGGCACTGGGTTTAGGGTTTGATAAAAACCACATAACAGACAGCAAAGAAAAGTCACACCAAACACAGAGATACATACACCGGCTACGGGAAGGTATTTGGGAGAAGAGTGACGATTCCCAACCCTTGCAAGTAATGAGGCAGCCACTGTAGTAGGGAAGGGCGGGGGGGGGGGGGGGGGGTCAGCCACCCGGAGCCAAGTCATTGCATTGGCATGACGGCGACACAACCAGTAATCACCCTGCTGCAACCAATGCTAGCGGCACTGCTACATCCGGGCTCCAGCTACATCCGACGCTCATCAGGGGCATGCCGACACTCTCATGCCACTGGAAACGGCAACGCCGGCGCTATCGAGCAGCCAGGTGTGACATGCCGTTGCTCCCTCTTGCGAAGAAAACAGGATGACCCCCAAAGGGAGTGAGGGGGCCGCCCGGGAGGGTCAGCCATCCCGTGTCATGTTGTCGCAGTGGGGATAACATGGCATGATGGTGGCCCAGCCGGAGAGGCTATACCTGCTGCAATCAATGCTAGTGGTACTCTGCGAATAAGGGTCCGGCTGCATGCAATTCGCGTGCTTGCACTCAAATGCCAATGGGAAACGCAATGCGGCGGGTACCGTCGGAGGATAGGGAGAGGTCATTCGTAGCTCTGGGGGACAACACAATAGCCGCCGGAAAGAAGGCGCGAATGGCGAGGAGGAGAGGGTTGAGGGTTGGGGGTTTTGGGGGGGGGAGGGGGGGGGGTTCTTGCCTGCGTTGCACAGCGAGTCGGCGGCCAGGTGCAGCCACACGGCGTGGTAGTTCATGTCACTGCTGGAGCGGTACGCGACGGAGACGCCCCGGTAGCTGTGGAACATGGCGCTGCCGCAGAGGTTGGTGACGACGTTGACGGCGCCCAGTGCAAAGGTCTGCGCGGTCAGGCCGGATGGCCCGTGGTCGCTCTGCGGAAGCGAGCCGTGCAGAGGGAGCTGTCAGGAGGCAAGACAGGAAGTAGAACGCAGGGAAAGGGCGAGGGGCTGCCCGGTCGCCACGTCAGCATCGGCATTGGCGCAGCGCTGGGTTTGCACTAGCCGCACCAGCGAGGCGCTCATCGCGTCGGTGCACTGCGTGAAGGCCAGGAAGAGCAGGTAGCAGGAGTTGGCAAACGCCGACAGCACCTCCGCGCGCACAAACCTGCGAGGGAGAGGACGAGTGGCGGCATTCTTTGCGATGGAAGCAGACGCTCCTTTGCGCATCGAGTGCGAAATATATTATGGATATAAGGGGAAGGGCGGTAGCATTGGCATCACAAGGATGGCGCTGCTCACCCAAAGGCGTACGCGCCGGGCACCGGCATCTTGGCCACCAGCAGCGCCAGCAGGCAAAATCCCAGGAGCGTGAGGTCAAACACGCCGTGGATGGAGGCGGACAGCAGCTCCACCTGCAGCCGGCAGGGCAAGCGGGGCGTGAATCAGCACATGCGGGCCGCCATTGGTTGCTTCCCTTTCAGGGGGGGGCTGCGCCGCGGCACGGGATGGCATGGCGGCACACCTCTCCGCGCAGGATGCCAATGGCGAGCTCCGCCAGCAGGCGCGCCACGAGCATCAGCAGCACCAACATCATTCGGAACGCGTAGTGAGAGTTCTGGCGGTGCCACCTGCGGGCGCCGGGCGCAGAGGCTTGAGCGCAGAATACTCGCCGGCTCGCTGCCACTGCCATGGCAAGTGCTCGATGTATGACATTTATAGTATACGAGCATCCATGTCCATATGCTTATTGGGCACCGCCGACCTGAAGGAGCGCAGCAACGCAGGCATCCACTGAAAGTCGTCCGCCGCGGCGCGCTTGGGATCATCCACACCGACGCCGGGCTGCTCCACGCCTGCGCCGGTGATCGGGTTAGGGGGCAGCGTCGTCAAACGCGGGCAGGGGCGGGGTGCGGGGCGGTGGGCGCAGGGCGGTGCGCGTGGAGAGGGCGCAGCCGGCGAGTCGGCGGCAGCGCGTCCGCACATGCGCTGCACTGAGTGTGGCACTCCCGCCGAGCTACCGACAGGGGAGCCACGCAGTAGGGAGGAGAGCATAGAGTAGGGAGCGAACTGCTGTGTACTTATGCGCCGGGATAGCTGGTGCGCAGCCGCACGGCCAAGCCTTAAATCAGTCTGAATGAAGAAGAGCTTACCTGGTCACGGGAACCGGTACCCACCTGGGAGGCAGTGATGCCTCTTTAAATCCACCGGAAGGTCTACATGAGGGTAATCCCTCGCTCTCGCTCTCGCTCCCTACAGCAATCCCATATCTCCTCCCCCAATAAGCGCTCACCCCTCTGGTGCCCTCTGCTCCGCATGCCGTCGCCAGCTGTGTTGACCTCCAGAAGCGCGTCAGGTTGGCTGGGGTGTGCGGATCTGGCGCCCGCCGGCGCCCAGGAGTGCTCCATGCCGCCTCTGCTCGGGGCTGTGACGCTGCAGGAGGGCGTCTCCTAGAGGCCTGGATCGCTAAGGTATCTGGCCTGCAGCTGGTGCACTCGTCGCTTCACGCCGCTAGACCGATGCTCGCGCTGAAGGGGAAATGACGATGGTTTGCTTTCCTGCGCTGCCCTGCGCTGCTGTCGTGTGTATGACCCGCCAGCTCGTCGTTGAGCTTTTCGTACTCACCGACCCGGCGCGCTGCCGCTGCTGTCGACGAACCACGCGGCGGTGCCACGGCACGAGGTCGGCGCACCAGCGGCGATCGTCAATTCATCGGCGCGGGTCGCGTGTGTGTCGTCCGTCAATTTTGTCACGAGTGGCGCGGGATTTGTTAGATGTTTCGGAAACTATCTGTTATTAAGAAAATAATCGCTAAATCCAGCGCCTTCGCTGGCGGTGCAAACGGTGGCGGATACGACGTGCGAGTAAAATATAGCGACTAGCGATTATTTATACATGCAATGCTGGGCTCATGACGATTTCCCGAGACGCTGTAGGGGTTTCACTGGTGCCAGTCCTGTCCCGGGGGCGGTAAAACAATTTCCGATCGCCTTTTAAAGCCCCATGAAACCCTAAATGTGCCCTGCCGGTCGCTACAGGTATATTCACATGACTCACTGGCTCAGTAGCTGCTGCTAGTACAAATACCTGCAATTTACTACCCGTACCGGATGAAAATGCAACAATATGAATATACCATAAACCAAACCCTGAAACTCGAGGACAGGTCGAAGCTACTTCCCCTACCTCTTGGGTTGAGCGGAGGAAAAGGAGAGCCGCGTCCGAAATTGCCTGGAATACGAGAGAATCGATAACGGTTACAATACGGTTTTATCACGGATTTTTAGGCGTCCGTCCTCCGTCCTCCTGTGCTGCGTCTTCGTGAATGAACCGTCATACGTTCAGTGTTCACTCGTTTGATTTCTAGGCACTGGTCCGAAGACGGCAAGATTCTGAATGGATGCGCGTGTATTCTAGCCCAGGCACGTCATATATTCGTCTAAAACGCCAAAATAACGCGGTACCGCAGCGCGTTTTTACTGCTGAATCAGCAAGCGAGACTCGCCCTCTATATTTATACAGCGACTATATACACGGTGGTCCGAGGATATGCTGTAACATGATGGTGTAAAAAGGGGTCGCCGCGGTGCGGGGGCAGTCCGCCGACCCGGGGCCCGGCGTCCGTCGACGGACGGGCGACGGTCGAACGACGGCGTCCGGCGTCCGGTGCCGGTACAGGCGGCGGGCGTGGCGATTCGCGCCGTGCCCGCCCCGTAGACCTGACGACCGGCCCGACCTGCGCGTCCTCGTGCGGGATGCGGGCCGCCTGTAGGCGGCTTGTACTGTATTGCTGATCTTGTGCTGCTTTTTTTTTTTTTGGGTAATACAACTTTTAGCGGTGGGTTGGGTACCGGCCTTTTTGTAATGCACACCAGTAGTCAGCGGCCCGCTTTTACGCGGCTTGCAGATTTAATCTGTTTTACAAAATAATACGTCTCTTTTGAAAAATAAATTACTGACAAATCTAACGCTAAAAGCATTATTACCCGGAAACAACAGTATTACAAGATCAACACTGCAAGCCGGCTAAAAGCGGCCCGCATCCCGCACGGCCGCACCACGCTCAACCCAAGAGGTAGGGGCACCTCCACAAATCCCCGGCGCGAAGCGCCGCTTAGTTTCAAATTATCACAAAATTATCACAAATTTCAAATTATGACAAATCATGACAATATTCAGATGGCTCAGTAGCCGCTACGAGTACCTGCAATTAACTACCGGACCACAATACAGCAATATGATTTGCACACCATATTATAACATTAAATAAAACCCAAACATATGTTCAAGCTCTTATAACCTAGGACAGAACAATGCAGGCCCGGGCGGAGTCCCTGTACCAGTCGCCGAACATTCGTGTCGTTTTTAAAAATTATTTATGTAATTTTCTTGATCGGACGAAACGCGCCGAAGAATTAAATCAAGCACGATGCTAGGCTATGTGCGTAAATACATACACAAGGATTCTCGCCTTTTGTCTCCATCGGGGACTAAATGGTGTGAAAATATCATGGCAAACACCCAGGAAAGATAGTCGGACGATGTGTAAACCAAGCTTGGGCGGAACTCAGTTCCGTTCAGTTCCGGAGTTCCAGCCCGGGTGGAACTGAACCGCCGGAATTCCGTTCCGCCGGAACTCGGCCAACAACCCGGTGGAACTGATACCCCGCGGAACTACATCGAAACTTATCGAAATTGACTCATGCGTGTTGCTATCGCATTGGCTCGTCGAGATATGGAGATTTACATACAGTGAGAAAAACACCGCAAGTGCCGAAGAGGGAAATATATCAGCGCCATCACAGTTGGCATGCCACACCACAATTGTTGACACCTAACTCACCCCTCGCCCCTCATCCTGAGCTATGGCTTCCGACCATATTACCTTCCCTCTAGACCCGGAGTAGGCGGAATAGGACGTGCCTATGGATCAAAAGGAAGCGGAAGGCGACGTAGAGGAGGATCCCGCCGCCGCCGCCGCCGGTGATGCCGCCGATGACTTAGTGACGCCGCCACGCCGTGCTGCCCGGGCCAGCGGACGCCCCCCCCCCCCCCCTCAAGCCCGCCACTGCGATGTTTTTCACTTGATCTACACGTCAAGTGCTTTCTCTGTCACGCTGCGAAGGAAGATAACCTGCACTTCGCGCTTCCGGCCGCGGATGACGAGGAATTGCGCGCATTACAACGGAACGTCGTTTTGGGCCCCGCCGGTGCCGCGCACTAAAGACGGAGGCTTCGTCAAGCACACTACCTACTACCAATCTAAGTCCGGCCCTAACTCGTTGAAGAAGCACTGCAAAACCCATCATGCAGATGAGCTATTGGAGGTGCGTTTTGCTTGCGTGCCTGCCGCATAATGCGTGCCGTTGCCGACTGCATGTTGCCGACTACTGCTTTTGATACACATGTTATTTGTCTCCTAACGACGCTTCGCCAGGGAAGTTGCGCACAACCAACAACACCACGAAGATGCAGACCACCGTCAAAGCGGACTTCCCGAGACGGCCGCGACCCTCAACCACAAAAGGGTAAAAGCATCCTTGGCGCCTGCTAGCGAAGCCCCCACCACCTCAGCAGCTACCAGCCCCCCCGCCACTGAGGAAGAACAACTGTTGGCCGCCTTGGAGCGTGCTGATGAGGAGGCGTCTACCAACATCCGCTTCGTCATGTGATGTGTAAGAATGCATACTTAGCATGGTTGGCCGTGAGCCGGGTGGGCAAGGGGCGTAGACATCACAACATGTAGTATTACTTTCTAACAATCCGCAGCTAACACTGGTGTCACATGCATGATGCACAACTGCACAGCTCATAGCAACCCAGCAGCCCGGTACAAATAGTCCAGTTCCGGCCTGGATCCGGCGAAATTCCGTTCAGTTCCGGCGGAACTAGTCTGTTCCGGCGGAATTCCGTGGTTCCGTTCCGGCGGAACTGAACGGAATTCCGCGGAATTCGGTTCCGGCGGAACGGAATTCCTCCATGCGGAACTCCTCCATTTGGAGTTCCGCCCAACCCTCGTGTAAACCACATAAGGATTATTGTGCAATATAACTCTATCAATAATCAGTCTATCAAATCATAACTCGATTGATAGATAATCCTTAGTCGGATGATGTGTATGGATACTGACTGACTGACTGACTGACGACTGCTGGCTGACTGCTGACTAGCGAACTGCTGACTGGCTGCTGACTGCTGACTAGCTTACTACATGTAGCTCACCACAAATGCTTCCCCCTGTCCTGCCCTGGGCCGAGGAAAGGAAAAATGTCCGAGAATAACTCCAAGCACCCTGGCGAGTCGGCTCAGGCTGCGCGGTTCGTCATCCTTAATTTGCAAAATATACGGTGCACGTCGTCGCGAGTTTATTAAATAGCCGCCACAGCAGCCTGAATCTGAAGTCGTAGCGGCGTTTAGCTGTTTAATTTGGTGATCATAGTAGTTTAGTCATCACGTGACCCGCAGGCTTGCCTGGCCTGCGCTGCGCGCCGGCGCTCTGTGTGCACCAGTACGCAGCACCGCCGGCGTCGTCAGTAACTCAGTTTTATCTGACCCCTGGTTTTATTTATCGGGTAAGGATTACCTGTGGTCGGTACCTAGAAGGCTCGGCCTTTCATGAGCACAGTGAACCTCACCTCCCCCCCTCCCCCCCCCCTCTATCCTCCCAAGAAACACCCCAACAACACCGGCCAGACTCTCAACCATGGCACTTTTAGCCACCTTATCAGGGATCTCCATGTTGCGTGGTGCAAGCCGCGTTGCGCCCGCGCTCTCTGCGGGCGGTGTCCGCCGCGGGATGGCCGCCGCTGCGGACACCGACGACATCACCGTGGAGGTGAGCGGTAGCCGCTATTGGATAACCCCTAATACTCGTCGCCAAGCCGCTTCTCGGCCCGGCATGCTTGCCCACTCGCGCGAGCGGGCACCCTTCCCCCCGCTGAAGAGCAGGCAGCAGAGCAGGCTTTCTCGGGTTACGAGCCATGTCAGAAGAGCCGAGCACTCGCACCACGGGTCCGGCCCTGCAGTCGGAGGCCGGCTCGGCTCGCGGCCCCATCCCCGCCATCTCGGGGACTTCGATCGCGCCCGGTTTTTAGGGTTGTTGCGCCAGCGGCGGGGAAATGCAACGCTACCGCCAGCACTCGTGAAGCGCCTTGCCAGGCGGGCGCACGCGCTTCGCCGGCGTTCGGCTTTCCGCGGTAGGTTTTTCTTGTCGCGGTAAGGGCAGGAGAAATGAAAGGGCGGGGGGGGGGGGGGGGGGGGGGGAACCTGGCTGGTCGCGCACTGGTAGTGGTGGGTGGGTCGGTGGCGATCAGCGTCAAGCTGGCCACCGAGGCGGCGTCAGGCTAATCCATTATTTTGTCTCCGGTCGACGACGGCTGGGCACCCGCCGACTCGCTCTCACGCGGTCATGCCGCGCTGCCGCCCTTTCCTTCTGTGTCAGGTCCCGACACCCTTCGAGGGCCACAAGATCGAGCCCCCCTCGCGGACGGTGACAACCAACAAAGCGGAGCTGCTGCACTTTTTCGAGAACATGTATCGCATGAGGCGTATGGAGATCGCCGCCGACATGGCGTACAAGGCCAAGCTCATCCGCGGCTTCTGTCACCTGTGAGCGCCGCCCCCGCAGGCCCCGCCTGCCTGCACGCAGCTGCACTGGGTGGTGCGGGGGCGGCAGCGGGCCGGGGGACTGACCGGCGCGCCGCGGGGGTGGCGGCAGGTACGACGGGCAGGAGGCCATCATCCAGGGCATGGAGGCCGCCATCACCTACAAGGACTCCATCATCACCTCGTACCGCGACCACTGCACGCACATCGGGCGCGGCGGCACCGTGCACGAGGTCATAGCGGAGCTCTTCGGGCGCCACACCGGCGCGTCCAAGGGCATCGGCGGCTCGATGCACATGTACAAGAAGGAGAACAACTTCTACGGCGGCTGCGGCATCGTGGGCGCGCAGATCCCGCTCGGCGCCGGCCTGGCCTTCAAGCACAAGTACATGAAGGAGAGGAACGTTGCGTTCACCATGTGAGTTCCCCGTCATGTGAGACACCCTGACGGTTCCCACTCCCCGGGAATGTGGATGCTTTCCTGCCGCTCATCCAATGCCCTCCTCCATTCCGGCATAGGTACGGCGATGGCGCGGCCAACCAGGGCCAGAAGTACGAGGCGCTCAACATTGCGGGCCTGTGGGACCTGCCCGTCATCTTTGTGTGCGAGAACAACCATTACGGTGCGCTCCCCCCCCTCCCCCTCCGAGCTCTTCCTCGCGCATACCCGGTGGCTCACCCCATGAACGAGCTCCCCCCCCCCCCCCCCCCCTTCTTGTCTGCTTGTCCCGCAGGCATGGGCACCGCTGAGTGGCGCGGCTCCAAGTCCCCCGCCTTCTACACCCGCGGAGACTACGTGCCCGGCCTCAAGGTGGACGGCATGGACGTGCTGGCGGTGAAGCAGGCATGCCCCCCCCCCCCCCCCCCCCACCCTCCCCCCCGGCCCGGCCACCCTGCATAACGTGAGGAGTGGACTTGATGAAACACCAAAACCATGGTTTGAGTTCACTGTGTATTACTGTTTCTGACCCCCCTCCCCCCCCCCCCCCCCGCAAAACAAACCCCACCCAAGAAAAACTTTACTTATGTGGAAGTGTATCGGAACTTGCCGCGGAAAACGCACTATCTTGACATATATCTTGACTGACTTGGTGTGGCAAAACGATTCATTATTTTTTGGACCGGTGTACCCAATGGAATGGTACGGTATATATAGGCTAACCGTCCCGCCCTGCCCACCGCCGCCCCGCCAGGCCACCGCCTTCGCCAAGGAGTACGCCGTGGACAACGGCCCCATCATCCTGGAGATGGACACCTACCGCTACCACGGCCACTCCATGTCCGACCCCGGCAGCACCTACCGCACCCGCGACGAGGTGTCCTCCACCCGCCAGGAGAGGTGCACCCGGCCCCCCCTCCTCTCCTCACACGCACCCCTCTGATTGTCCCCTTGAGATCTTGTGAAGCACGTAGGCTGTGGGCTGCGCTCCGACCGCTGGCCTGGGTTGCGCTGCGCCATGCAGGGACCCCATCGAGCGCGTGAGGAAGCTCATCCTGTCGCTGGAGATCGGCGTGGAGGCGGCGGACCTCAAGAAGATCGAGAAGACGATCAAGAAGGAGGTCGACGGGGTTGTGGAGCAGTCCAAGGTGGGCCGGCCGCCCCGCCCGATGCTGTGGCGATTGCCATCGCCCACTCGCTGTTTGCGCTGGCGTGATTGTCAGGTCGATGCTCTTCCTGGTGCTGATGGCGCCCCCGGTGCTGGCCAGGCCGACCCCTACCCGCCCAGGGATTTCCTCACCCGGAACATCTACAAGGACATGCTGCGCTCCAGCTTCCGCGGCGTGGACAAGGAGTCCATATTCGAGGCATGAGCGGACCGCGGCGCCCGGCCAGAGGCCGCCATGCCTGGATGCGCCTCCACCTTGGCCGACCGCACCCGCAGGCATCGCAGCCCAGAGCTACATCCAAACGATAATGCTGGTAGCAAAGGGTAGGCACGTAGTACTGTAATTTACCCGTCATCACATGCCGCACCGCATTCCAGTATGAACCGGTGCTATGGCACAGCACCCAGCGTGACACTCACCCCGCTCTCAACAGGATTATGGAGAGGTATGCGTCTCACCGGAAATTTGATTGCCCAGGGTTCCCCATCTATTTCAGAATTCACTAAAACCCTGAAACCCTGTATATCTTAGGGTTTCCTATCTGCAGTCCATGTCTTGCCTGAAGTTTGTTGCCCCAGGGTTTCCTAACATGCCAGGGTTTAATGAAAATCTAAAACCCTAGTACGTTAATGTTTCAGGTGTTTCATTTCCGTCTAAAACCCTAAACCCTAAAAACCCTTTGCCCGCTGATTGCTCAGTTTCCAAGCTATGGGATGAGGGCTGATTGCTGCCAGAGCAACTGCATTGACTGGCAGATCCAAGAGAGAATATGTCAGGGCTTACTAAAACCCTATTTGAATTTCGTGTCTTGCCGGAAGTTTTATTGCCGCAGGGTTTCCCCTCTATGTCAGGATTTACTAAAACCCTATGTACCTTAAGATTTTCCATCTGCATTCCGCATGCCCTACCGCAAGTTTGTTGCCCCAGACTTTCCTATACATGCTAGGGTTGAATAAAACTCTAAAACCCTAGTTTGTTAATGTTTATTCATGCATGAGAGACATTCCATGATGATCGGCAGATGGGCAGTCAGCCGGTGAGTGTTACTGGCAGCCTGTCAGGATACCAATCACGGGTGATGGGCCATGCCCGGGTTTCCCGGTCTGGAATCTCAGCGACTCTTCATGCCGCTTCCATGCCGTCACTCCACCAGCTGTGGTTCCCTGCTGCCTGCTTCTGACTCGTAGATGTGTCACCGCTTGGGCCGACACGCATGCGGCGTCTCTGGGTGTCTGGAGGCCTGGGAGACGGCTAGATAAAACCCGGCGGGGGTGTATCCGTATGTGAATCCCTCAGCATCTTTTGCTATCTCATTGGGCACAGCCATCCGGTGAGCGGGAGCAGCATCCCCCAAAATGCCAACATCATTGCCCAGCTGAAAAGCTGCCTGCTCTGCCGCAACCAGTGACCCAGGCGGAGGAGGACGAGGGGAATGCACTGACGCTGTGAAGACAGTTGCGTCGGTTAATATAAGCGAGGTTGAGTTCCAAGTCCCAGCTGCTGGTTAGGTCCAGCGCACTTCCATGGTTATCGTTACACTTTTCCACAAACATAGCACTCATCAAGCCGATTCTTGTGACCATCCCATCTCCCTCATTCATTATGTCCCAGGATGGACGGGGTTTCTGTCCCCGGCTGCAAAAAGCACCAACCGGCATAGAGATTGGCTTTGAATCCCAATGCTGACCCTGAAACCTGATTTAGCTCTAACTACAATGCACCGCGTGCCTCGGGCACAATAGCCTGCTTCAATGTTAAATGTAATTAATTACATTGTCATTGTTTCATAGTTGCACTCGTGGCAACATTGCTTTCGTCGGGGCTGGAGTGCAGATGGCCGCAGCATCATAGCAAAGCATCAGCACGTTGCTCTACTTGTTGCCGCGGTTGGGGCCCCAGGTCGCAGGGTCAGCGCCAAGGCGGCGGAAGTCGCCAAACTTCATGATGCGCGGCTCCTCCACCGCCTCATCGGCCGCGAGAAAGGGCTCGTTGCGCGTGAACTTGTTGATCATCGTCATGGCCTGCTTGGGCTTGTCCATCGGGACCATGTGGCCCGCGTCGTACACCTTCATGAAGGTGAGGGTGTCGGCGGTGCGCGACTCCCATGCCGGCTCGCCATCGATGGCAAACTGCTTGGGCTGGGTCTTGTTGTACTCCGCGGCGCCAGACCACTCGAGCGCGTCCACCCAGCGGGCGTTGCCCATCCAGTTGCAGATGAAGTCCTGGTCCCCGGCGTAGATGAGGCCGCGCACGCCGGACTCCAGCATTGGCGGCAGCAGCGTGGCGTAGTCCTTCATCCAATCGCCCATCATGTCGGAATGGACAGACATGTCGCACTCCTCCCAGCTGCCAGGGGCACACGACGTGTCAAGAGCCATTCTCGCATTTGGCAAGTCATGGCTTCGGTGGCATGTAGTTGTATTCGGAGGCTTTGCCGTGGCCACTCCGGATGGCCGCCTTGTGCCGCGGGGTGGCGCCATAAACCGCACGGCGCCCATGCGTGTGTTTTGTGGAAGTGTGTATTAACAGTAACGGAACGCGCTACATGTCGGACCTGTCACGAAGCGCGGCGACGGAACGCGCATGCGAGCACACATCAGCTGCACTCAGCATGTCGGGGCGCGACGGTCGGCATCGGGGCGCTCACCTCCTGTCGCCGACGCCCAGCCACTTGCGGGTGCTCGGCAGGTTGAGGAACTTGTCGATGTCGCTGAAGTCGTAGCACAGCTGCCCCTTGCAAGGCAGCCTGACATCATACACGTTGAAGTTGCCCGCGGCGCTCATGATGCGGTTGACGATGCCGACCTGGCACAGCGTCATGGCGAGGGAGCACTCGGTGGCCCAGGCGTGGCCGTTGCAGACGTCGATGGCCTTCTTGCAGCTGGGGTAGTACCACTGCACGTTGTCGTAGGTGTCCTGGTCGATGAGGCCGTGCGCGAGCGCGTAGTCGCCGTACGCGCCGTACTGGATGGCGGGGTCGGTGAGGCCGTTGCCGATGGCAAAGCCCTGCAGGCGCAGCGGCGCACGGGAGGGAGGCGTCGGCCAGCGAGAGCGGGGCACGGCATCACACCTCACAGGCGCCGTGTGGTATCAAGGCAACAGATACCCTGAACAACTCAAACCCTTTCAGAGGGAGAGTGGGACATGCCGGGCAGAGCGGCGATGACACCGCTTCATTTTAAAAAGGCGATCGCTCAGATAAAACATGTGGCGGGTACCTTCATCGGGATGTCCACCGTCATGGTGCCGTTGGTGGTGGCGTTCCAGACGGCGTAGGAGACCGCCGGGACGTAGTGGCCCTGTGGGGAGAGTGGGGAGAAAGGAGGAAAGCGGGAAAGAAGGGGGGGGGGGGGGGGGGGGGGGTTGGAGCTCAATTACAATAAAATATGATTCACAAGGTATAAAAACGCTCTGTGCGGTTGGGCGCGCATCGAGGGCGGGGACGGGTCATGGCAGCGAGTGGCGCGAGCTTGTGGTACGTAGAGGACTCACGGCATAAGACTCGCCGGTGACGAAAAAGTCGCGGCCCTGGAGCTCCGGGTGGGCTGCGCATGCCAGGGAACATCAGGGCTCAGCGGCTGACAGGGGAGGATGGTTGAGGGGGGCAGGATGGGGGCAAGACAGGGGCTGCTTGAGGGGCGCACCCTTGAAGAGCTCCTGCAGGAAGTCCAGCATGTCGCGGGCGACCTTCACCTCGTCGTACACGCGGTCCTCGTCCGCGTCGCTGTAGGAGAAGCCGGTGCCGATGGGCTGGTCCACGAAGATCATGGTGTTCTGCACGTCCCAGCCGTAGGGCGTCTCGGACAGCGTCATGTTCTTGTTCACGTGCCAGGGGCCGTTCTCTGCGAGGTGCCGGCGAGAGGGAGGGGTGGAGTGAGAGGGGCTGCTGAATGCGGAGGGAAATGGGAACGGGAAGGGGATGGGTGGGGGCATCGCACTCCACCAAAAGCAGCAAACAATAGACATATTAATAACCACTCACCTACGAGCACCGCCAGCTCAGAGGAGCAGCCAGGCCCGCCTGCGCAGGGCAGAGTGTCAGCAGCGGGGAATCAACGAATGCTCACGGTGCCACAGTGGCGCCAGACGCTGTCGAAGAAGGCTACAAACTTCGCTTGGAAGCGCGAGTTGTGCTTTTTGATGCGTAGCAAGGAGACGACGTGAAGTTGCTGAGGCGCGAGGAACGTATCGCAGCGGCCGTTGGGGGGAGGGGGCTTTCACCGGTCATCCACAGCACCACGGGGTCGTCTGCCTTCATGGAGCGCGACTCGAACAGGAAGTAGAACATGTGAGCGTCGGCGGTGCGATCCAGCTTGAAGAAGCCCGACAGCCGCGCGGGCCCCTGGCCCTCCCCGGCACCCCCCGACGCCGCGCCGGCCTGCAGCCCCGCCGGCGGGGCCATCGCCGTTTCCGAAAGGCGGTCGGTGGTCTGAGGCGTGGTTCGGGTGACGGTGGCGCCGCAGGTGGCCGCTAGGTAGAGGGCCAGAAGCAGGAGGGCGGTGTGGCTGGAGGCGGCCATGGTGGTGCTGCGCTGATGACACGATCCGGAGCACCGCGCGCGCGAGGTAACGACTTCAGTACGTACAGCTAGTACTCAGTCTGTAGTACCGGTACGGAATGCAGCGCGATGAAGCAGACGACCAGCCCAAGACGAAGGCAGAAGGGAGGAAGCCAGCGCAGAGACGGCTGCAGTGTCGCCGGGGAGCGAGTCTGCTCGCCGGGGGATAGGGGGCACAGCAAATACAGAGCCGCCGTGGGCGACTGCGTTCGTCGCGGGTACCTGTACCGATACCGTGCGCGCATCACTCATCCATCCCGCCTTTTTTTCCGCCCCCGGGACAGGACTGGCACCAGTGAAACCCTTGCAGCGTCTCTACGACGGCCGTTTAGGCAGCAATCCAGTTACGGAAAGCCCTGGCCCCTGGGTAGGCGACGCTCCGTTATAGTCATCAAGCAAATTGCCGAAGCATTTCGCAAGACTAATTAGAGGTCAGTGACGGAATTTCCAACACTGTTGGATCACCGTCTAAAACACTGCCATACCCGGCACTGACCACGAAAGGTCCGCCCTACCCGTTTGGGCGTCGGCCCATTCGAGTAATGCGAGTTGGGGCAAGCCCCAACCCGCGGAGCAAAGCATTTCGGGAGTGCGATACATGTGCAACAAAAAAGGCAATGTGAGGGAGGGCCTGACGCCATAGCTGGAAAAATTTCCCATTCCCAGTAAAATCCAGGGCGCCGTGAAGGGAGGGGGGGACCCCGCCCAAAATAAAGGCAGTTAAGTCCTCAGGTGTTGACGCACTAACCTGACTACTAATAAAATCCCTGAACTCCGGAACTAACAACCCAAAATTATGACGGTGATACCCCCACCGCGGGCACTCCACCAACATATGTTCGATAGTCTCAGATTCACCTCCGCCACATGCAGGGCAGTGTTCAAGGAACCGCTCAGGCATGGCATGAATCCGGGCCAATCGGCGGGCAGTGGGAAATACTCGGGTGCGTAATTGTATCATAATGTGCAACCCGGCCACAACCCCCGCGGGGACACCCACACCGTACTGTGGCAACGGGTTTGACGCATAGGACGCCTGGACATATATACCCCAGGTGTTATTGCGTGCTAACGATATCGACGATTCGTAACGCGCCCACACCGATGCCTTTACTAGTTTAGCGGCATCGCGCGCGGCTAGTGACCTCCACTCAAGTGGAAGGTGCGCCCCCTCAGCTAGCCCTACGTTCGCCCTAGCTAGTCGATCTAACCACCGCACAGTCCCCGACGTCCACGTGTTATAGGGCGCGCCCGACTTGGCTGATCTACTAAATGGGTTATACATGTATTCAAGTCGGATGCTTTAAGGAACGCCCGAGCCCGTGCCGCAGCGGCCGTAGCCTCTATGGGCGCAATATCCAATTCCCGCATCATCGGTGCAGTGGCTACCCCAGGGGAGTTTTTACCTACCCCAATGAGGCAACGCAAGCACTGATTGAGTACAGTTTGTAATTTATTTGCGCCGCTAGTTCTATCCATGCCCCATACTTCACACCCATAAGTTAAAACCGGCAGTACACAGGTTTTAAAAACCGACACACGCACATTAATAGGGATTATGTCCCGTCCACCGACTAATACCGAATCGAGCGCCTCAATAGCGCGTTTACCCTTCTTAACCCGGTCGTCTACTATGTGTTGCATACCTAAATCCGACTTAATGACCGTACCCAAGTACCTATATTCATTTACAACCGGTACCCGTTCCCCCCCAAGCTGCCATCGGGCAGCTTGTTCGCGTAACGCGGTCTCGTCGGAATATCGGCCTAATGCCATCACCCCACACTTAAGTACCCCAAACCCCATAAAACGATCCTCCGCCCACTGCGAGAAGTGGGCGAACATGGCATGCAGGTTATCGAACGAGCATGTGATACCAACAGCGTCGTCCGCGTATAACTGACCTGGCACCCTTAGTGGTTGCCTTGCCGCTAATGTGTCAGTGCACCCTGGAACATCACATCCTAGATGTTCTACCCCATCGAATATATCATTAATAAATATGTTAAATAGGATGGGGGAAGCGGGGCATCCCTGTCGGAGGCCACGCTCTATGGGTATGGGGTCTGATAGTGTTCCCGGGGCCACCCCTGTCTTGACCCGTACCATACTATCCCTGTATAAAGTTTTAATGAAGGTAAGCATATGACCCGAAACTCCTATGGCTTGTAGTTTTAGGAATAAAAGCTCATGAGGTACGGTGTCATATGCCTTCCTAAAGTCAATAAAACCCGCGTACGTGGGTAGACCTGCCGCTTGGCGACGAGCCGCGATATCGAACAAGCTGGCGACTTGCATGGGGCCCTCCTCATTCCGCATAAAACCCGCTTGCCAACGGCGGATTATCCCTTTAGCTTGGCAGACGTCTTGCAAGCGTTGGGAAATGATGGTCATAAGGAGTTTCATAGCCGCACCCATAATCGAAATACCCCTGCCTATAATTGTCCATAACGGTCGCGTCGCCTTTCTTGGGCACCGATACTATGGCCGAGCTACGCCACTGCTGGGGGATATAGTTCTTAGTCCATATCCCGTTAATTAAGGCCAGCAATGCCTTGCCAAAATGGCTATTCGGGGCGTATATCGCCAATTTTAAAGCCTCTGCAGTGATCCCATCCTGCCCCTGGGCCTTATTATTTTTCAAACGCCTAAGAGCCTTGACTAGTTCCTCCCATGTTAAATGCCCATTAATCCCGTTTAGTGCGGGGGCAATGGGTGGGGATGTACCGTGTCGGTGTTCCCACGCCGCACGGTATATCGCCACCCGTTGTGCTAGGGGGTGGGGGTCACGCAGCAGCTCCCGATAGTGCCGCGCCCAGCACGCATTGATTTCGCCCGGCTCGGTATGAAGTACCCCCGATACCGGATCGCGTACTGGCTGGTCGTTCGCGCCCTCGAATGAACCCTGCCCCTTACGGAGAGAGCGCGCCCACTTCCAGAACTCCCGTCTCCCACCACCCTTCTTAAAATCCTGAACCGCTTTTAGCACGGCCCGCTCCCTCTGGCGGCGGCGGTTATTACGTACTAGTGTCCGGACCCTATGCCGTGCAGCAGCATAATGTGCCGACGCTAGAGCGGCATCCCGAGGGCCCCTAGTCCCCCGGCACGCCATAAAGGCCATGCGCCGACGATTAATCGCACCTAGGATAGACCGTTGGAGCGGCGGCCCTAGGCCACGACGCCTGGGCTTGGTAACAGCCCCTACCCCACGCGCCGCCGACCATATTGCCTGGATAAAGTGGTCGGCGCCGGTGTCTAGGGATCCCCCCCCTCCCGAGGGCCCGCCGTCTACAGGTGGGTCATCTAGAGGGGTGAGCACCGCGAACGGATTAGCGGTGACAAAATCGTGGAACGGCTTGGGCCATTCAGAGGGAGAGTCACCGTGGGCCGGTTTGGGAATGGACCTTGCAGACAGGCGTTCATGCAGGGGAGGTGGACAGGCATCCTCACGGATGGCGCCCACGGGGAAAGAAGACAGGACAGGGAAGTGATCGGAGGTGTCCCAAGAGTAGTCCACCCATGCCGAGGGCGAGAGAGGGGGGGGAGGGCCTATGGTGGGAGGCCATGCGATGAAGTGGTCGAGAACGCGGCAGCTGCCCCTCCGGCAAGTACCCCGTTCGCGCGCCGATGCATCCCGCGGCCACATGGGCTTACCGCCGGGAAGGCACCGCCAACGCCTGAGTAGAGCCGTCAACTCCCTTTCATCCATGTTCCAATCCCCCCCCACCACAATCATATCCCTCGGATAACTCGTCCGAAGCCGCGCCAACTCTTCGCGCAGGCGGTCCCGATACGGTTCCCCCTGTGAGCCGGTGGGCAAATAGGCCGAGATAAATATAGTGGCCGCGGAGTCACTGCAACCTCCCCCCACCCGGACACAGGTCCAACATGGGTGGGGCGCGCCGACTGCCCGCGCCCGGTACGGCGACCGGACTAACACACAACACCCACGTTCCGATGCAACGCGGTCCCCGAACGAATAGTAGTCAGAGTACCCATTAAAACGCACTCGCATATCGGTCGCCCTAACCGTGGTCTCCTGAATGAGCAGAACATCTACAGATCGCTCGATCAGCAACGCGCCAACATCCTCCACCTTAGAAGACAACCCATTCACATTAAGCGTCGCAACGCACAGGTGGGCGGGCATGGGAGGGAGGGGAAAGGGCAAGGGGTGGGAGGGAGGGGGAGGGCGGGCGGCGTGGCGATCCCAGTACGAGCGGTGTTCCCGCAAGTACCAACCCCACCGGCATGCAAAACGCTGTAAACGCTCGCGGACATGCGCACCCTGCCCTTGGGTATAATACACATCAAAGCGCACTAGCCCATCCCGCTGCAACACACGATCGATCTTCGGAATGGCCGAGGGCCGGCCATTAAACGCCCGATCGACGCGGCTCCAAAAGGCAGGTAGTGGCGACGGGTCCCCCCAACAACACACACGACGCAGGGACGCCCCAGCGCCCTCAACCAAGTGCCCAACCGTCCAAGGGCGAACCCCCGTCACTATGACGGCTGCACCCGGTGGCGCGCGGTTGCCCATATCGGGGCCAACCCTACCGGAGCTACGGTTATGTTATACCAGGCGGGAAAACTCGGTAATGCGGTAGGGTCCTGGCAAACATTCCCTAGCGCGAGGTACAAGGGTTACGGATCCCCGAGTCGCCGGCCGGACAGGGCCGACAGCAAGGGGCGGATACCGCTCGGCGGCGGCTTGCTGTGTCGATTTTCTAATTCTGGGGAACTGTCTTTTTTGTAATTCACACCGATACCGCGCAGTTGCGTGGCATCATCTGGATGACCTGGATATGTGAGATGGGTTTGGTTACATGGGATAGAGTAGTCGTACGAAGGCAAAGTACTACCATACTACGAAGTCCGCTGCTGAGATCGAGGACGATGACGACGCGGTCGATCGCGGGCGAGATTACGGATCCGCCCGCATACAGAGTCGCTACAAGTACAGCGCAGTAGAGGATAAATATTGAAGGGAGTTATGCGAAAACCGGCAAAACTAACCCGTTCCATAAATGTATCGTTGTTTTAGCCGAGAAAATAATTCCGGTATAAATAAGCAAGCTTGCTGCTCAAAATGGCGAATAATTCCAGCAGTATCAGAGCGCGACAAAACGAGATACGAGCGAAGCGTAGATGACAGTCGGACCGGTGTTAATACTGCTGGGTATTATAAAGGATATCGTTCGCGGGGTCGTTCGGGTACTGCGAGATCCTTCGACGGGTGCGCAGTAAGCTGCCGGGAAGCAGGTTCAGCTCCGCGCCAGAGGCGAATCTCTCGACGACAATGATTCACTCGTTTGTGAGGACGCTCTGCGTGAGGTCGACACCATGTGCTGGCTCGAACATGCCAGCATCTCGAAACTGGTCGAGTTCCACGAGACCGACGAGTATTGTGCCGTCTGCACAGAAATAATGGAGCTTCTCCGAGGCGCACGGCTGAGCGAGAGAGTGCTGGAGCGAGGGTCGCTACCCGAGGAAAAAGCACGCACCGTCATGCGGCGGCTTCTTGAGGCTGGTCAATACATGCACTGGCAAGGCGTCGTGTACCGAGATCTCAACTCGAGAATACTGCGCGCGCTGGGGTGGGACGAAATGCATGGCGACGACTTATTCGACGACTGCTTATTCACGTCGATCAACAAGCTCATCATCACCTTCGGACGGCTTGTCGCGTAGAGTCAGACGTCGAGTACCCGCGCCTGAGCAGGTCGTGCTGCGGGTCTCCCGCATTTTTCCGCGACTGAGGTGGTGCGTGTTGCCGCTCAGGGGTGCTACTACATCAGCTTTTTGCGCGTTGCCGCTCAGAGTAGGTGCTACTACATCAGCAAAAACAAAGGAGTGCGGCATTTGGAGGAGCTTGGGCGTGAATGCGTGATGCTATTTGTGATGCTCTCCGGGTATGTATACTTGCCCTTCGACGGACCGAACCCTCTAATCGTTCTCAAACGCGTCATAACTGCAGATTTCCACGATCCCACCTGAGAGCTGGTTTTTTTCGCGGGAGGCAAAGGACTTGGTTTGCCTGTTCGGGGATTGCTTTGATATATCCTGCGAAGCGCCTCACAATCGACGAGACGCTACAGCATGAGTGCTGGCTGGGGATGGCTTGACGCGCCGGATGGATGGCGGCCATGGCTACAGTAATCTATTTTTCTAATCGTCAATATATAGTCCCCCAGTCTAAGGATGTTGCTTACGCATAATGCGAACTCGTGAACTACCTATCAATGAAAGCTAGACTACGTTGATGGTTGTAAGCAGTGCCATTGATCCACACCCGATGCTGGATGAACGTGATAGCCAGCTGCTCGTATGTGATGCAATGGAATGCAATAATTAGATCCCGGATGGGCCTGATTGCATTGTGCCAAACGATCGTACTTACATGATAGATGCCAAACATCAGAAAGTCTGAGTGGCGCAGGAGATAGTATGACATGTGGATCAAGCAAGCAACTCAAACGGATGGCTTGTGTGAGCACACAAGACACGTCTGTGATTATGCTGATGATTTGAAAAGTCCGAAATCTCGCAGATGCTTGCCATATTGGCGGATATATCCTGCCCAATTATCCGGACCATTACGACACTGATCTACCCACAAATCGGCAAATAAGCTTGAAGCGTCCTGTACAGTGCTCGTCAATGCTCGGCATGGGCACTGGCGAGTGGTCCGAGGGAGTTGGGGGCCGGGGGGGGGGGGGGGGGGGGGGGGGGGAGGAGCTGCAAGCACACAATGTAATGTGGCTCATAAGGAACATCTCTGACCATGTCTATCCTTGTCTCATTTCTGTGGTTGGTCCCCTACATGAAGTGAACGCCCGGGGAATCATGTGCCCAGCAGCCGACAGAATGGCGTGCTTTGGTGCTTTTGGTGCGCACACTGCTGCCGAGGATAGCACACCGGATGGCTCGTACCCTTTCATGTCAGAGCTCTTTTAATTGTCAGACCAGCCGCCGGGACAAAGCCACACGCCAGCTCAGGACGTGCTCTTCCGCTTGTTCCGTTTATTCTTCCGCGACAGAATGCGCTTTTCCTCCAGGTCCTCATCCTCGCTGTCACCCAGTAGGAGCGCCACGCCCACGGCATGCGGGTCGCCGATGATGGCCAGGTCGCACGTCACATCATCAAAGCGGTCCACCGCATCAAACAGGCCCTCCAGGTCGCTCAGCTCTGCCATCGTGCAACACAAGCCCCCGGCCATCCTCAGCGCAGAGGTTTCCAGTGTCCCCAGCACTGTCAGAGGAATTCAGCCAGGTGGACAGGGCTGCCAATGAGGGGAGGCGGAGAGGCACGCGCCTGGTTTCAGGCCGCCGCCGCCCAGCAACGGCTGCGTCACGCTCTGCCACCCCTCCGCTTTGACTGGGTGGGCGTTTCAGCAGTAGCATCAGTATATGCAAGCGCTTACCTTCGCCCCCCTCCCCACCCCCCAGCACACATGCGCACACACCTCTTCCCCCTTCATTTCCCTCCCGAGCGGAAACCTGGCGGCATGCCTCACCTCTGTCAATGAAGATGAAGGGACGGCCAGGCCGCAGTACGCGCGCCACCTCCTCCAGATAGCGGCGCCCCCCGGCCCTCAGGCAACCGTACCCAATGACGGCGTCCACGCTGCTGTCCGCCTGCGCCGCGCCCACCCGGGCCACAGCATGACACTCTCAAGGCAGATATCCCCCGCCACTCATGGTGGACACCGTCGCCAATGGCAGCCCGCGCACGCCAGTCGCGAAGGAATCCCACCTGGGAGCCGAGCTCGTCCGGGCGAGCATCTATGACCTCCACCGGAACGCCTGCCTGCGCTCACCAAGGCAATGCGGCGCCGGGTCGTGATTCAATGGCGGTTTGCCCGCAGCGACCACGCAGACATGCCGTGACACCAACTAATGTCACATGTGGGTTGTTGGTTTGACAGACACGCATTGAACGAATGCTTCGATCTTCAGCAGGAGTTTCCGTAGATGAGGGCAGAGAAGGGGGGGGGGGGGGGGGGGGAGGTGCCTGGATGCCCGCGTTCTCCAGGAGGCCCGCCTTCAGCTCCTTGCCCAGAAACGTCACCTTCACGGTGTCCTTGGGCATGTAGTACAAGTCGCGCGTGCCTCCGCCGCTCAGGAGCACCACCGAGCCACCTGAGAGGCAGGGCCGCCGGGAGCAGCGACCAAGGATTATGAAGGAACTGTCACATTTGGTGGCGAGGAAGGGACGGATAACGGGGGCATCAGCCATCAGGAGGTGTAGAGCGCAGGAAATGGAGGAGTGTTGGGGCCTTTGGGGAAGGCGGGGCCGGGGGGGGGGGGGGGGAGGGGGGGTTCACCCTTTGGAACCCAATTGCTAAGCATCGCGGCCTTGATGTACTCCAGCTGCCCATATATCGTGGTCCGCCACGCCACGAACCTGCGAGTCGCCCATAGCCACAAAATGACAGGCGCCCACAGGAGCTGCGCGCTACCTGTTGTTTCCCACCGCCCCCAATTGAGCTTTCTACTTGAAATACAGCTACTATTTGCAGCTGCAGGGGCGCTGCAGGTAAGCGCATTGGGACGTGGCAAGCGGCCGCTCGTACGGGCTGTGGCGGGTACGAGGTACTCACCCCAGGGCCGGGGGCACGAGGAGGGTCAGCAGCGCCAGCTCCGTGGGCAATGGCAAGTCGCTCGGCAGAGCGCTGCACCGCTGGGCGGCCGCCCTCCCCCGCGCGGCAGTGCCGGCGGCGCCGGTTGCCCGGCGAGAAGGCGGCGGGCCGCGGCAGCCTCCCCGCACCACGAGCGCCAACTTGGCCCCGGTGCGATCAGGCCGCGCGCTGCGGATGTGCAGGCTCCGCTGACTGGGGTGAAGGGGGGCGGTCGACCAGGCGGAGCGAGTACGCGCCGCCATCGGCAGGGCTGATGCCCTGGCAGCCGACATCGCAATTCCCAACACAGATATCCCGCGCGCGCGGGCCTCTCCGACCCCCGTGAAGTGCAAACCCGGTCGGGACGCTGATGACGCAGAAGCCTCCTGATAGATTACTCCTCTGTGAAGTCGGGACGACTGACACGTATCAACCCGTCGTCCCCATCGGGCCTCATCGTTTCAGGCCGTCGGGCGGAAGGATGGCAATGACAAGGATATTCTTCAGCCGCGTCACCGGCGCGCGGAGTTGAAATGTGCGTATTGCCCTTGGATAGCTCCATATTGGCGTTCTCATTCCAAATGCAGATCGTCTATGTTGCGCACCTTTCGGGTTCTGTCCTTATCTCATCGTTGCATCTGAAATCCCATGGCATGTTCAGAAGGTAGAGAAATGCATGGCGCTACTACAGGTACAGGTACAGACAGTAAGGATTTGTCGCTACGGCCGCCATTTCTCCTGCGAGAATTTAGTAAAGTTCCCCCGGGTCATCATCGGCCAAAGCCGCCCCAGCACTTCACCTCGTGCGCCAACTGCAGTCGTAGGTCTGGCACAGCCACTAGACCGTTGCCCCATTCAAACCCCGAAGGATAAATGCATCAACCGGGTAAACCCGGGACACGGGCCCGGACGATATTGCCCTGAAATGACAGAGCCGGGGGACCTGCTGAGCAGGAGACCACTGCTCTACCGAGCGGACAGACAATTTGTCTCCTGCTACTGCACGTAAACCCGTTTTACTGCCTCACGGAGAAATAGTCGCTACTGTATTTCCCGGAGATACAAAGACAGGAGATAAAAATACTGCATTCGTACCGGACCAAGTAGCACCCATGATGATGAAATTATTAGAAATCGCGATTTCTCCCGGATCGCAGGAGAAACGACGGAGAAACGGAGCCACTTCTGTCCAACAGTAGGCGGGTTGGCTGTGGGAAGGGATGGACCCGCCCGCCCAACCAACCCGCTCATGTGTGGTCGGTCTCCGCCCCGCCTCACGCCGGTAAGATACGCCCGGCTATGCAAATGACTCGCTGACTGGGGGGCTAGGGCTGCACGAGCTGAGTCGGGGCCGGGAGGGGCGGCGCTCGATGGGAGCGAGCTAATCGTGGCAGAGGGGTCGCGACGACCCGCGACGAGGGCGGCCGCGACTCGCCAAGTTCCCATAAACACCCATCGCCTAGCTATATGGTATAGCTAGGCGATGATTACGGTCGACTAGGGGGAGGAGGGGAAAGCTGCGGGTTGCGGCGGCTACGCGTCCTCCGCCGCGCCGGGTGTGGCGGGCATCAGACTGGCACAGTCCCGTCGGGTTGTGCTTGGCGCCCCCACGACGCGCCGATGGCTGACGACGACAGGATGCACAAGGCGCGCCCATGGGAAGTACAGCACGATGTACTAGGTCGTTATTTCTAACGCGGGATGACCGGATGAGAAACCCTTCTCCGGCGCGGCGGGAAAAATAGGCTCATAGCGACTATTTCTCCCGATCTGGCGGCGGCCTTTCTCCCGCGGGAGAATAAGTAGCGATTATTTCGTCTCTTTTTGCTGGTCATTTCTACTGTGGTTACATGAGCCAGCTGCAAATTTCTACTCCAATATTCGAATACCCCTAAACTACATGCCATGGTAGGACTGTACTCGTACCGGATAAGTAGTCGCTAGTCGCTACCAGTTTCTCCTGATATTTTATTGCTACTGCTTTTAGCTGTAGGTCGATTTGTTACCATCATTTTTGTAATTCACACCTGTTTCTCCTCTAGTACTCTTTTCTCCTCTAGTCGCTACTTCTTCGAATCATATCGAGCATTGTGTGTGGATTTCTTGAATGTTGCGTCTAGCTCATGTAATCATATCAAGCATCATATATATGGGCTTCATGAGAAGCTGACGTACCGCAGCCGGTATATAAGTATATATCCTCGTGCACCGTAAATTTATTGCTGATGATGATGGCGTGCTGGCGGTGGAGACGAACACGGTATGTATCGTTATATTTACGTTATAAACACTTCGCATATGCGATATACATATGCGACGCACCGCCCGCCCGGAATCCCCGGAACTCGCTCGGCGCACCGCGCATCAATCGCCTTTTTGTTTTCCCGCCCCCGGGACAGGACTGGCACCAGTGAAACCCTTGCAGCGTCTCTACGACGGCCGTTTAGGCAGCAATCCAGTTACGGAAAGCCCTGGGTGGGCGACGCTCCGTTATAGTCATCAAGCAAATTGCCGAAGCATTCTGTAAGACTAATTAAAGGCTAGTGACGGAATTTCCAACACTGTTGGATCACCGTCTAAAACACTGCCATCAATCGCCTAGCTCGTCGAGCTGACGATGAGGCGACTCGATGATGAAGGCCGACCATCCCTCGGGCTCCGCCATCATCCACCCGATACGCAGCACGGCTTAGCGCCGCAGCATCGCCATTCGTCGTCACTTTATCGGCGACGAGAGCAGGGCTAGGTGTCATCACCTGTGCACGAGCGACCGTGCAAGCCCGCTGAGCGCATTTGCGCGCCGCAGTTCGCAGGCCCCCGCCCAGCCAGGGTGAATGTCGTGCCGGTGAGTTCGGCGGGTTCTTCCTGGGCGAGCCGCAGCTGACAACGCGGCGAAACAAGAAAAGAACGTGTCAAAACAAAATTGGCGATATACTGCCGGGGCGCGGAGCCGGGAGACAGATGGGCGCTAATAATGGAGAGGGTAGCGGGGGAGGCGGCGGGGGCAGGCTGTCGTCGCACCCGGTGCCGTCCTCCCACCCCGTCCCCACCGCGGCGGAAACGGAGGGGCCCATGTCGAGCGAGGACCGGGTTGCCGCTTTCCTTGCGGCGCCGCGTACGGTGACCGCGCTGCTGGCAGGTGGGCAGTCCTCCTTGCCCCCCCCCCCCCCCCCCCCCCCTCCCCTACAACATTGCCTACCCCCCCCCCCCCCTTCTCCCATATCGCCCTGCCTTCCCACCCCCCCTGGCTGACAAAGCCTCGCAAGCAGTCAAAAAAAGACAAAGGCAAAAAAAACTCCACGCACCTCCCCCTCCCGCACATGCCCGGCGCCAGGGGCGTAAGAGTAAGTGCCGGCCGCCCCTCCAGCCACTTCACTCTTACCCCCATCGCGGCGCGCTCTGAACCCCCTCCTCCGCGGCGCGCAGTGTTTGCGGTGCTGGTCTACTACAGCCAGGCGCTGTCGCCGCCGCCGCCGCCGATGGACGCTGAAGAGGAGGCGAGCATGCGCCAGCGCAACGGGATGCTGGGCCTCGGCGGCCGCGGTGTTTGTGTTCCTCTGTGGGTGCCCTGACCCCTTCCCCCCCCCCCCCCCCCCCCGCATCCAACTCACACACACACACACACACACACCGGGGGCGTTGGGGGGGGGGGGGGGGGGGGCGATACCGCCACCTGCTTGTGCTCTCTGACATGTTAAGTTTCTCTCCCCCCCCCCCCCCCTCTCTCTCTCACACACACACACACATACACACACAATGTATATATACTTATACGTATATACATATACATATACATATTATATGTGTGTCCTCGTCTGTATACTAAGCGATCACGGAGTTCCCCAAGCATCGTCTCGGTAGAGATGCAGCATCGTCATGTATCCCTGCCCATGCCTTGGGCACGTCCGGAGGCGCAAGCCGCCTGTTGCTCCTTCCTCCGGGCCGCCAATGTTGCGTGGCAAAGCCCCAACATCTCCCCTCCCCGCAGACCCCTTCACGCGCTGTTGCGCCAGATCGCATCACGCCCCTTCACATCGCGCACTGTAATGTATTGTATCGTCATGTCGTGCCTTGCCGTGTCATGATGAGCCCCTCCTGTGCGCAGGGTACTCCATCTGCCAGGGGCCCCGCACCAAGATGATCCGGCCGCACCCCGTGGTCTGGCGCTTTGTGACCGGCGTAGTGGTTGTCTACCTCCTCGCGCTCGTGTGGATGCTCTTCCAGACCGTGGACGACGCGCGGCAGGCGCTCCGGGTGAACCCCCCCCCCCCCCCCCCCAGCCCCATCTTTTTGCGGCCAACAGGAACTCCCAACTCCTGGTTGGCACCTGAGCTGACCCCCCCCCCCCCCTCCCCCCCCCCCCCCCCTGATGTGCCTTCCCCTTTGCTTGCACAGTACCTGGACCCCGACCTGGGGGTGGACCTTGGAGAGCGGCGCTACGGCGCCGACTGTCGGCTGTTCACGCCGGAGAGGAGCAACAAGATGGCAAACCTGGTGGACACGCTGCTGGACGAGTTTGTGATTGCGCACACGGCGGGCTGGATGTTTGAGGTGCGTCAGCCCCCCCCCAACCACCACTACCACCACCGGCTATCCTCTCCCTTTAGCCTATACACACCCCCCTCGCCACTTTCGCTGTTCCCTGTTGACCTGCGTCACCGAGAGGCGCGGTCGCGTGCCGCCTGGTAGGCCTTCTTCCTGCGCGACTACGGCATGCTCTTCTTCGTGTCGGTAATGTTTGAGCTGATGGAGTTGACCTTCCAGCACTGGCTGCCCAACTTTAACGAGTGCTGGTGGGACTCCTGGATCCTAGATGTCCTCATCTGTAACAACATCGGTGCGCCCCCGTAACCCCCCCTTCCCCTTCCACAACCACCCGCTGTCCGTGTCCTGATCTGCTGTGCACCCGCCATCGCCAGGAATCTTCCTGGGCATGAAGATCGTCAAGTACCTGAAGAGCAAGGAGTACCACTGGACCAGCTTTGGGCAGCAGAAGACGCTCGCTGGGAAGTTCAAGCGCGGCCTGGGGCAGTTCACGCCGCACAGCTTCGACGACATGAAGTGGGCGATGATGTCGGGCCCAACGCGGCTGCTGCAGTGCCTCGCACTCTGCATCATGAACCTCACGTGCAAGGTGCGCATCCCCCCCCCCCTCCCCCCGCCCGCGCGCCCAGCCTTCCACGTGCCCCTCTACCCTCAAGAAGAATGCTCCGAAACAATTCCACATTGGCAAGAGTACTCATATTGTGATGTGTAGAAAATCGTATTGCTACGGATGCTGATGATGATTAGATTATGGGGGACAACTGCTTGAATGGATAACCATAAAGGATTTGCTGCTCCGAAACCATTTTAGCATTTGCTCACAGCATTACTGCCTGCTGTAGCTGTATGTACTGCCAACATGCTCACCGGATATTAACCCCCCCCCCCCCCCCCCCCTCCCTTTCCACATGCCCCTCTACCCTTTAGAAAAATGCTCCGAAATCATTCCACATTGGCAAGCGTACGTACCTGATGCGTAGTAAATCGTTTTGCTCCGGATGCTAATGATGATCAGATGACAGGGGACAAGGGCTAGAATGATACCCATAGAGCCTTCTACGTGCCCCTCTACCCTCAAGAAGAATGCTCCGAAACAATTCCACATTGGCAAGAGTACTCATATTATGATGTGTAGAAAATTGTATTGCTACGGATGCTGGCGATGATTATATTATGGGGGACAACTGCTTGAATGGATAACCAGGAAGGATTTGCTGCTGCGATACCATGATGGCACGTGCGCACATCATTATTGCCCGTTGTGTCTTTTTGTACCACCAGCATGCTCACCGGGTAATCCCCCCCCCCCCCTCCCCCCCCCCCCCCCCCCCCCCCCGCCACCGCGCTTCCACATGCCCCTCTACCCTGTCGACAAGTGCTCCGAAACCATTCCACATTCGCAAACGTACGTACTTTATGTGATATAGAAAATCGTTTCTGATAATTATTGGATGACGGGGGACAACTGCTTGAATGGACAACCATAAAGGATTTGCTGCTCCGAAACCATGATGGATGTGCGCACATCATTATTGCC
This sequence comes from Tetraselmis striata, assembly GCA_006384855.1. NCBI lineage: Eukaryota > Viridiplantae > Chlorophyta > Chlorodendrophyceae > Chlorodendrales > Chlorodendraceae > Tetraselmis > Tetraselmis striata. Next base: position 48,588 of record VCJN01000113.1, on the reverse strand, counting down.
GTTGTATCTGTATGTACTACCAGCATCCTCACCGGGTAATAACCCCCGCCCACCGGTCACACGTCACATGCATGTGCGCAGGTCCTGGCCTTCTTCCTGAAGTACCTGCTCTGGATCCCGCCCACCAACCCAATCAACACCATCCGCCTCGTCATCTGGTTCTGTGAGTCCCCCCCCCCCCCCCCCCACAGCCCGCCCGCTCTATCTTAATCTAGGTGCCAGCCCCCTTTGAACCCCCTCCTTGATGCTGTGGCTCAACGAAGGTACAAATGCCGTGAACCTGAAAAGATTTCCCCCAAAATCTCTGAGACCTCTGAAATTATGGGACCGTCACCCCCTTGACAAACCCCCAAAATCCCCCAGAATCTTTTGTCATCCTCCGTAAACCACCCAGATTCGCGGAATTGCCGTTGCCGTAGTGACCTTCCTGCTGCTGCTGCTGCTTCTTCTGGCGGGCTGACCCCCCCCCCCCCCACACACACACACCTCCCTCCCCTCCATTCCCCTCTCTTGTCTCTGGTTGCAGCCATGGCCACGCCCGCCACCCTTGAGTGGTACGAGTACATCAACGCGCCGCGCAACACCTCCGCCAAGGTGGGCGTCTTCGTGTGGCTCCTGCTCGCGTGCATTGTGACCGAGATCCTCATCTGCGTCAAGTTTGGGCGCGGCGAGTTTGTGGAACCCTGGCCGGCGCATGTGCTGTGGTTCTGGGGCGCCACTGGCTCCGCCTTCGTGGCCTTCATGGGGCTGTGGTACCTGCGCATCTTTGCGAGCTACTGCAGGCAGAAGGTGGACTGAGCCGCCCAAGCCCACCCCGTCCATTCCGCCAAGTGCTCGTACGAACGGCCCATTGCGAGCGCCATGTCCCCAATAATGCGCTAAACTCGCTGGCTGCTCATTGCCGCTATCGACCTCGCTCATTGCATCCCAATCCGTTGCACCGCATGCCCGCGCAGTCACACCATCAGTTGTGGTTTGGTGCTAGTCCTATGCAAGAAAATGCGTTTGATTCCGCCACGTTGAATCTGTTGCTCGGCAGCATTGCTTCCCCCCCCCCCACCCCCCCCCCCACCCGGCCGCTCCCCCCACGCCATCTATCAATTTGTGGGGTGCGGATATGAAGCTCGGCTTCATGAGCTGGCCATCCATGATATTTCTAACACGGCTTCTTTTGCTGATTGGTGATGACTTCCAGTGTGGCTGCACAATCGCGCGGTTGCAGAGCAGAGTGCATTTTGAATATGATGCTGCCTTCATCAACGACGAATAACAATGCTGCTTCAATGGTCCCTAATATATCGTAGCATGGTATGCCGAGATAAATATGATGGTTCCACAGGAACGCCTCCAAGGTACATTGCAGCACATAGTACAGTCCCCCTCGTAAGTCTTGCTTGCCCTATACGTGTCTGTCCGTATCGCAACGTCTGCACCGGCAGCGCAGACCGCCGAGTGATAGTGTGGCGCGTTTTTATGATATAATTAGCTTATTCATCAACGGCTTGAGATGTGATAGGTGGCGGAGGGGGGGCTGCCTGTTACGCTCGTGATCCCGCTTTCCCCTGGTTAGAACCCTGCCGGGCCCCTCGGTGGAAATATAACCGAGGGGGGGAGGGGGGGGGGGGGGGGGCGGGATGCAAAAATTGTTAGGTTCTCCTTCAAAGCCTAGTACAATGGCTTACTGCGCGACCCGCATCCCGATAAAAAGGCGATAAACTCGCCTCGCGCGGGCGGATTTCCCCGCGTAGGGGCCCGCTGGGCGCAGCTCAATAGCAGAATATGGGAGCGTATTGATGGCCAGCCCTACCACATACCCTGATGGACGATGCCCTAGCAGGTGACCATATGGACCTACCCGCTGACTGGGGGGCTGCACCCCTGCGCAGTACGGGATGAAGCCCTGCTCTACCAAGGGCGCATTGAATCCGGACAGCAGCTGTAGGTGGGCGTGTTTTGGAGCAAGCCTTTATTGCAGTATTGGCCGTTTTGCGGGAACTGCTCACTTGCTTGCATGCTGACGGCGGGGAGAGCGCGCCTTCGTGAATGTGCTCTACGATGGTAGAGCTAACTCTTGGCGTGCAGCCGTACACATACATAGAACGCATACACGTGCGATATAGTAATTCGTGCCCTCGTGCCATTGGGTTATCAAATTCATTACTAACCCTGAACAATGACATGCACACGTATGGCTTTTACGAGAGCACAACAAACTTTACTTAGGGCTCCCCCCGCGCATGATGTTATGTTCACTTCTGGCACATGGAAGGGCGCGGCCGGAACCGAAGGTGAGGGCCCATAATGGGCCAATTTGCACATGATGCTTGACAAGGGGGACAAGACTTTTGTGGGAAGGTGTAGCAGCGGGTGCTCATCATCCGTTCATCACCATACCAAGGCAGCAGCGGGTTATGAAGCACGTGCCAGGATTTCCATTTTACCGCGAGCAGCGCGGATGCTATCTGATGGCGGCAGAATTAATTGTTCTTTGGCAGTTTTATCAGCATCGTCCTTATCATACATCATTCTTATTATGCCAGCGAGATACATCAACAGGTAGGGCAGACCTTTCGTGGTCAAAGTCGGGTATTTTGCTTGATATGCAGGCAGTGTTTTAGACTTCTAGACGGTGATCGAACAGTGTTGTTTGAAATTTCGGCACTGACCTTCAAAGGCTTTTCAATTAGTATTGCGTAATGCTTCGGCAACCTTTGATAGTTGCTTTTAGTTCTGTTTGTAGTGCGCGTATGTTGAAGCACTGATGTAAATAACTAATGCTTCGGCAATTTGCTTGATGACACTATCACAGAGCGTTGCCTCCCCCTTGCTTACTGGCTTCGGATTTAAATCCGGAAGTTGATCTCGCTGTCCAAATATTAAAGGGCCGCCGTACTAAAAGGAGCAATCCTTAGGTCTACTGGTTGTGAATTACAAAAAGGGCAATTCCCCATAATTAGAAAATCAAAACAGCAAGGCGCCTAAAAGCGGGCCGCATCCCGCCTAAGGCGGGATGGATGAGTGATGCGCACACGGTTCAGAGTCCGGGCCATGCGTGCACGTGTGTGCGTGGGTGATCCTCGGACGTGCTGTGCAGCTTCAGCAACGGGATGGCAGACGAATCTGCGCCGTCTGATGAGGCAGCGAGCGCGCTCTCGAGCGGCCACCAAGCTCAAGACCCCGAGGAAATCTCTTGCGAGCAAGGCCTCCTGGTGGGCCCGGGTGATGCACCGAGTGCCCCGCGATGAGAGGGCACCCCGATCCGCAGCCGAGCATGCGATACCACGCACTGTGCGGCGCACCCCCTTGCTCACCTCACCCACTGTGCCGAAGACCATGCCCGTGTACTCCGACATATCCAGGATGTCTCGAAGAGGACCCTTCTGTCCGGGCTCCGTGTTGTGCCACGCCGCATCCCGCGCAGCCAACCCCGGTTGTATGTCGCCCAACAGGGAGCGCTCAAACCGAAAGGTCTACTACCGGTACGGCTGAAACTGAGACGCTGAAAGGATTTCACTGGTTCCGCCAGTCCTGTCCCGGGAGTGAAGAAAACAGTACAGGGTTTGTTTTCCCGCCCCCGGGACAGGACTGGCACCAGTGAAGCCCTTGCAGCGTCTCTACGCCGCAATGGCAGCAATCCAGTGACGGAAAGCCCTGGGTAGGCGACGCTCCGTTATAGTCATCAAGCAAAGTGCCGAAGCAATCTGCAATGCTAATTGAAGGCTAGTGACGGAATTTCCAACACTGTTGGATCACCGTCTAAAACACTCCCATGAAAATACCCGGCACCACGAAAGGTCCGCGCTACCCGTTTGGGCGTCGGCCCGTTCGAGTAATGCGAGTTGGGGCAAGCCCCAACCCGCGGATTAAGGATTGCCGGTATTTCGGGTATCCCCATACAGGTACTCGTAATCCGGACAGACGGCCTAGGCGAGCTGGGACCAACCAGCCTATCCGCGCGTTGGTCCATTTCTCAGGTCCTCATTCAAGTCGCGACGTACCCCGGCACTGAATCACTGCGTATTTGTTACGAGATAAGACAGTACCGGTATTTCACGAGAGCGCGCGCGCAAGCAGCGGCAGGAGCCATCGCGAAGCGTCAACAGCAGGAAGCACAGGAACGTCAAGAGCAGGGCATCAGCCATAGCGCAGGAATGATGCCGTGCGCGCCTTAGTAGTCACCAAGACCGGGGCGGGGTTGACGAGGTGCAGGTGCAGAAGGTCTCCGGTCCGCGGCTCGTCGTCAGGTCGCGCCCACCGCCTGTAGCATCTGCTGGGGGCGGCTCGCCTCCCGCCTTCCCTCTCCGACCGCGGGTTGACGAGCAGCGATGGCGATCGCCGCGCCGAGTGCCGCCCTCCTCCGCGACACGCGCGCCGCGCTGGCCACCCTTGGGGGCCTGGGCTGCGGCCCCGAGGCCTCGCTGCTGGGCCAAGCGCTTGACGCCTGGCAGCGCGCGGGCTGGGAGGGGTGGGCCGGGCTGCGAGGGCCCGGCACCGGCTGGCGGGGGCTGGGGGACGGCCGGGCGGCGGCGGGCTGGGCCTCCCTCCCGGACAACGTGGCCGCGATGGTGTTTGGTGGCCTGCCCAGAGAGCCTTCGCACAGTGCCAGCTTGACCTGCGTGGACTGGGCGAGGTGAGCCGGCGCCGCGCTCTGCGCCTAGCCGGTCAGGCCTTCGGCGAATGCATTCCCCGCATCAGGCCCCCATCCAGGACGAACTGCATTATCACTAATATGTATTCAATATTAGTATACCATTATTCTTCTTTTTGGTCAACACTTCTATATTTCAGATCATGACGCCACCCAGTGTGTTCCCAGTGCTACACCCCCGAACCCCTCTTCCCCATCATTCTCTCCCCGGCGTTTGCACTGGACACACTCCGGCATGCCCCGCGAGGAAACAACAGCTCATTAGCCGTATTATCTACACGGTTTGAAGGGGGTTGGGGGTGGGGGGGGGGGGGGGGGGGGGGAGAGAGAGAGAGAGAGAGAGTTTTGCGTGGGTACCAGTACATCCATGCTGGCCACGTATGTACTGTTTGTATTATGTAGTATCTGCTGTATGTCCTCCTCCCACCCCTGCACTGACATCCCTGCTGCCGCCGCCGCTTCGCCGCAGGATGACCCACGCCCACAAGCAAGCTCAAAGGTTTACAGTTGACTGGGAGCCCCTGATGCCAGCCGTGGCCTCCGCCTATGGGGCCCGCCTGGCCTCGACGCTGCCGGGCCTGGAGGTCCTGGAGCTGGACTTCACCAAGGTGGCAAGGCACTGCTTCCCAGAGGATGCCGAAGAAGAGCCGGCGTGGGCGCCATTTGAAGTCAAATCCATCCTCGCGCCGCTGGCCACCATGCCCCGCCTGCGCAAGCTGACCCTCCACTGCGTGTGGTTGGACGATGCCGACATGGCGGCGTTGCCATCACTGTCCAGCCTGCAGGAGCTGTCCATCAGCCCGGCGACATTGATGAACGCCCCGTCTGCTCCCTGGGCACGAGCCACGCTGAGCGACGCGGGCCTGGCGGAGCTGACCAAGCTTCCCCGCCTGCACACATTGCGCCTGTATCACTTTGCCGATAACCTCGCACCCGTAGCACTGAATCCGGAAGGCTACGGATCGCTGGGGGAGATACCCTCGTTGACGTCCTTGGTCCTAAGCGGCGTTACTTGCTGCACTGTGGAAGGCCTGCGGTGCGCTCTCTCCAGGCCTGTGCGGACGCAGCTGCGGCACCTCGAGCTGCACGGCAGAGCCGGGCCGTCGATGCTGGCCGCAATGGCGGAGGGCCTCCCGGCACTGGAGCACCTCACGCTGGACTACTTGGGGCGGCACCCGTCCCAGGATCCATACGATGATCTTGAAATCCTGGAGGAGGACTGGGAGGACGAGGAGGGGCCGGACACGTTATCCTTGCCGTTTCCTCGCTCGATCACTTCCTTGAGTTTGGCTTGTGTGTGGAATGGTGATGAGACGATGTCCGCTTTGAAGCTGCCCCCGGGCCTGGTCAGCCTCTCTCTGGATGCCTGTTCGGCGCTCACGGGCAGCTCCTTGGCCAACCTGCAAGGCTTGTCTGCTCTGAAAACTTTGGACCTCCGAACCAATGACTTTAACATGGAAGGTCTGCGGGACGGTCTTGCCCTCGGACTCGGCTGCCTGCGCGGTTTGACGTCCTTGTCATTGGATGCAGCGGACAGTCTGATGCGGGCCATCCCGCGGAGCATCGAGCATGTCAGGCTCCGAGGATGGGATAATGTGGACTTTCGCATGGCGATGCTCCCCAAGAGTGTGGAGCATCTCAGCATCGAGTGGCCCACTCATGAGGATTGCCAGCCCGCGTGCTTGCACTTCATCGGCAGGCAAACAATGCTCACATCCCTGGACCTGGACAACACGCATGGTGGAGCGCTAGATCCTCTCGCCCGGATCCAAGCGGCGTTGAAGAAGCTGCTGCGGTTGCAGAGAGTCCATTGCCGGGGAATGATACCTTACAAGCCGCAGTTGAGGCACCGTCTTGCTGATGCGATTTCACAAGGCCACCCGAATCGACCGGTTGTGGTTGCTACTTGAGAGGAAGAAAAGAACGAGCGCACCAGGTGGCCAAGTAAGGGCATGCTGGGGGCGGGAAAAAAGGCATCACTCTATCCTGAGTGACAAGCGGCGATGCCGCAAGCTGTCCCTAAAAACTTGGATTCCTACAGCTTAGTAAGCTTGAAAAAATCATACAATTGAAATCAAGCTTGCGCCTTCCTTGGCTGTCTAACCATTACCATGGAAAGGCATACTCATGAACACTCTGCGAAGGGTTAACCAGTGCTTCAGGCGGGGCCTCCACAGCCCGCATTGCTGTCCCAACTTAGTACCAACATGTCATCCGGCAGTCATCATCCAATGCATGCTTTCCCATGTGCGCGGCCCATTCCTGCGCTTTGCAACGGCTCCAACACAGCATGAGCCGTCCTTGGGCCACCTTGGTTTCGGAGCTTTACGGGTTGCGGGGCTACCCCGTTGCATCGTACCAAGCACTCATCTGGGCGAGTTGCGTCATGTTGAAGCGTGTTCACCTCGTACGATATAGGCTTCCCCCTGTGCGCGGCCCATTACGGCGCTTTGCAACGGCTCCGAAATAGCTCGTCCCGTGCTTGGGCCTCCCTGGTTTCGGAGCTTTACGGGTTGCGGGGCTACCCCCTAATAAGCTGTACCAAAAACTCATCCGGGCGAGGTGTGGGATGTTGGGGCGTGTTTACCTCACTCATAATTACATGTTTACCCTTGTGTGCGGCCCATTTAGGCGCTTTGAAGCGGCTGCAAAACAGCCCGAGCCGTCCTCGGGCCACCTTGGAAATGTAGCTTTACAGGTTGTGGGGCTACCCCACTGAACTCAACCAAGCACTCATCCGGACGAAATGCGTCATGTTGGAGCGTGCTCACCTCGTACATTACATGCTTCGCCCTGTTCGCGGCCCATTGAAGAGCGTTGTGACGGCTCTAAAAACAGCCAGTCCCGTGCTTGGGCCTCCCAGGTTTCGGAGCTTTACAGGTTATAGGGCTACACCGATAAGCTGTATCAATAACTCATCCGGGCGAAGTACGTCATATTGGGGCGTGTTAGTCTGTGTTAGTCTTACTCAATACATGCTTCTCATTGTGGGCGGCCCATTGAAGCGCTTATTTGCAGCCGCTCCGAAATAGCCCGAGTCCTCCTCGGGCCACCTTGGAAATGGAGCTAAACGGGTTACGGGGCTACCCCGCTGAATTCCACCAAGCACTCACCCGGACGAGGTGCGTCATGTTGGAGCGTGCTTACCTCACTCAATACATGCTTCCCAATGTGCGCGGTCCATTGAGCGAGGCGCTTTGTGACGGGTCCCAAATAGCCCGTCTCAAGCTTGGGCCACCTCGGTTTCGGAGTTTTACGGGTTACGGCGCTACCCCGCTAACTAAGCGCTACCAGGCACTCATCCGGGCAAGGTGCGTCATGTTAGGGCTGCTTAATCTCACTCAATACATGCTTCCACTTGTGTGCGGCTCATTCATGCGCTTTGCAACGGCTGCAGTATTGCCACAGCCGTCTTCGGGCCACCTTGTTGGGGTGTGTTCACCTCACTCAATACTTGCTACCCCCTGTGCGCGGCCCATTTAGGCGCTTTACAACGGCTCTAAAACAGCCCGAGCCGTCCTTGGGCCACCTTGGTTTCGGAGCTTTACGGGGCTACCCCGCTGAACTCAACCAAGCACTCATCCAAACGAGATGCGACATGTTGGAGCGTGTTTACCTCGTACGATATAGGCTTCGCCCTGTGCGCAGCCCATTGAGGCGCTTTGCGACGGCACTGAAATAGCCCGAGCCGTCCTTGGTTTCGGAGCCACCCACCATTGTTACGGGGCTACCCCGCTGAACTGAACGAAGCACTCATCCAGACGAGGTGCGGCATGTTGGAGCGTGTTCACCTCGCACGATACATGCTTCGCCCTGTGCGCAGCCCATTGAGGCGCTTTGCAACGGCTCAATATAGCCCGAACCGTCCTTGGGCCAACTTGGTTTCGGAGCCACCTACCCTGGTTTCGGAGCTTTACGAGGCTACCCCACTGAACTCAACCAAGCACTCATCCAGACGAGATGCGACATGTTGGAGCGTGTTTACCTCGTACGGTACATGCTTCGCCCTGTGCGCAGCCCATTGAGGCGCTTTGCGATTGCACTGAAACAGCCCGAGCCGTCGTTGGGCCACCTTGGTTTCGGAGCCACCTACCTTGGATAAGGGGCTACCCCGCCACACTGGACCAAGCACTCATCCGGACGAGGTGCGGAATGTTGGAGCGTGTTTACCTCGCACGATACATGCTTCCCCCGGTGCGCGGCCAGTTGAGGCGCTCTGCGACAGCACTGAAATAGCCCGAGCCGTCCTTGGGCCACCTTGGTTTGGGAGCTTTACGGAGCTACCCACTGAACTCAACCAAGCACTCATCCGGACGAGGTGCGGCATGTTGGAGCGTGTTTACCTCGTACGGTACATGCTTCGCCCTGTGCGCAGCCCATTGAGGTGCTTTGCGGCGGCATTGAAATAGCACGAGCCATCCTTGGGCCACCTTGGTTTCGGAGCTTTATGGGGCAGCCCGCTGGACTCAACCAAGCCCTCATCCAGACGAGGTGCGGCATGTTTGAGCGTGTTCACCTCGCATGATAAATGCTTCGCCCTGTGCGTGGCCCATTGAGGCGCTTTGCGATTGCACTGAAACAGCCCGAGCCGTCGTTGGGCCACCTTGGTTTCGGAGCCACCTACCTTGGATAAGGGGCTACCCCGCCACACTGGACCAAGCACTCATCCGGACGAGGTGCGGAATGTTGGAGCGTGTTTACCTCGCACGATACATGCTTCCCCCGGTGCGCGGCCAGTTGAGGCGCTCTGCGACAGCACTGAAATAGCCCGAGCCGTCCTTGGGCCACCTTGGTTTGGGAGCTTTACGGAGCTACCCACTGAACTCAACCAAGCACTCATCCGGACGAGGTGCGGCATGTTGGAGCGTGTTTACCTCGTACGGTACATGCTTCGCCCTGTGCGCAGCCCATTGAGGTGCTTTGCGGCGGCATTGAAATAGCACGAGCCATCCTTGGGCCACCTTGGTTTCGGAGCTTTATGGGGCAGCCCGCTGGACTCAACCAAGCCCTCATCCAGACGAGGTGCGACATGTTTGAGCGTGTTCACCTCGCATGATAAATGCTTCGCCCTGTGCGCGGCCCATTGAGGCGCTTTGCGATTGCACTGAAACAGCCCGAGCCGTCGTTGGGCCACCTTGGTTTCGGAGCCACCTACCTTGCTTAAGGGGCTACCCCGCCACACTGGACCAAGCACTCATCCGGACGAGGTGCGGAATGTTGGAGCGTGTTTACCTCGCACGATACATGCTTCCCCCGGTGCGCGGCCCATTGAGGCGCTTTACAACGGCTCAATATAGCCCGAGCCGTCCTTGGGCCACCTTGGTTTCGGAGCTTTACGGGCTACCCCGCTGAACTCAACCAAGCACTCATCAAGACGAGGTGCGGCATGTTGGAGCGTGTTTACCTCGTACGATACATGATTCGCCATGCGCGCGGCCAGTTGAGGCGCTCTGCGACAGCACTGAAATAGCCCGAGCTGTCCTTGGGCCACCGTGGTTTGGGAGCTTTACGGAGCTACCCGCTGAACTCAACCAAGCACTCATCCGGACGAGGTGCGGCATGTTGGAGCGTGTTTACCTCGTACGGTACATGCTTCGCCCTGTGCACAGCCCATTGAGGCGCTTTGCGACGGCACCGAAATAGCCCGAGCTCTCCTTGGGCCACCTTGGTATCATTCGGATCTTTACGGAGCTACCCCGCTGGACTCAACCAAGCACTCGTCCGGACGAGGTGCGTCATGTTGGAGCGTGTTCACCTCGTCCGATACATGCTACGCCCTGTGCGCAGCCCATTGAGGCACTTTTCAACGGCTCAATATAGCCCGAGCTGTCCTTGGGCCACCTTGGTTTCGGAGCCCCCACCTTGGTTACGGGGCTACCCCGCCACACTGGACCAAGTTCTCATCCGGACGAGGTGCAGCATGTTGGAGCGTGTTAACCTCGTAGCATAACTGCTTCCCCCTGTGCGCGGCACATTGAGGCGCTTTGCGACGGGTCAATATAGCCCGAGCCGTCCTTGGGCCACCTTGGTATCATTCGGATCGTTACGGGGCTACCCCATTGGACTCAACCAAGCACTCATCCGGACGAGGTGCGGCATGTTGGAGCGTGTTCACCTCGCACGATACATGCTTCCCCCGCTGTGTGCGGCCCATTGAGGCGATTTGCGACAGCTCAATATAGCCCGAGCCGTCCTTGGGTCACCTTGGTTTCGGAGCTTTATGGGGCTACCCCGCTGATCTCAACTAAGCACTAATCAAGACGAGGTGCGGCATGTTGGAGCGTGTTTATCTCGTACGGTACATGCTTCGCCCTGTGCGCAGCCCATTGAGGCGCTCTGCGACGGTTCAATATAGCCCGAGCCGTCGTTGGGCCACCTTGGTTTCGGAGCCACCTACCTTGGTTACGGGGCTACCCCGCCACACTGAACCAAGCCCTCATCCGGACGAGGTGCGGCATATTGGAGCGTGTTTACCTCGTAGAATAAATGCTTCGCCCTGTGCGCAGCCCATTGAGGCGCTTTGCGGCAGCATTGAAATAGCAGGGTCATCCTTGGGCCACCTTATTGCGCTAAGCGCTATACATTTTACTGGGCCACCAAGCCGCACGGTACCCTCTCCTTCCCTTCCACTCTCCAATGCACACACTCACATGATACACACATATATATATACATATATATGTATGTATATATATATATACTGGTCACCGCTGGTGATCAGTACTAATATCACCCATTGCAATCAAATGCGCACACTTCCGCAAGACCCACCCTTTGCAGTAGTTCTTCACAGCGGCACCGTACGGATCCTTGCGATGAACCAAACTGCTACGAATTTGTCAAAGCAAGAGCGCAACCCTATGAAAATGGTTCCTCCTCGGGTCGTCAGTCTTCACAATTCTTCACGGCACCTCGGGCTCTAACGTCCACGACGCGATCCAGCGTGCCGACCGCGCTTCTCCTTGGAGCACTTGTCCTCCAAAGCCCCACCTCTCCCCACTGCCAGCCTTGGCTTTAGCGGCATTCTCCGGTGCGCTCATCCCGTGATGCATGCATGTGTAACCAAGCCCCCTTCTACCGCCAGGCAGTGAGAAATATTACCTCGTACAAGTTTACAGCGAGCCGGCAGCGCATGCCCGCCCGCCGCCCGCAGGCCGCGCGGCTGCTTATTCCTCCGCCGGCCCGGCCGCGTGTCCCGGCCGGCGGTCCTCAGGTGAGGTCCTCGTCGTCGTCGTTCTCCCGGCTCACGATGAGCTTCTTGGCGATTAGCAGCAGCGAGGTCTTCCAGGGGTCCTGCGGACAACGGGGAAAGGGGGGTGGCCGGGGTGGCCGCGGGGGTGGAAGGGGGGGGGGGGGGCGCGCATGCGATTCAGCAATGTGAATCTGCTGCGCCTCTCTGATTGCCACAGACTCCCCACTGCTCCTAGGGAAGCACCTAGAGTAACATGACTGCAGCCCTGGGTCCAGGTCAATCAGCATCTCGAGCGGCGAGTGGCAGCGCGTGGCTGATCAATTAAGAATTAGACAACGCCAACAGTGATGATTCGGCAGCCAGGGAATGGGCGAAACCGTGAGCGAGGGGGGTCGCCGCTTCTGGTGCACAGAAGGGACCGGAGGGGGGGGGGGGGGGGGGGGGGGGGCTCACGCACCAGGCGCGTCATCGAGTCATACTCCGCGATGGCGTTGGTGAACGCCTGCTGGTCGCCGCCGTCCATGGCCGCCGCCAGGTCCTGCGCGCCACGGGGCCACCCGCCGTCAGCCCGCCCATCCCTCTCCCCCAAGCCATACCCCAAACCCCAAAAGCCGTAAAATCAAACAGCTCGCTCATTCCATGGAAACCCTGAACTGAAACCCTACAAAATCCGTAAGCCCTAGTCCACCCTCAGAGTGACCTAGGCATACATGCATGAGACCCTACAAACGAGCCCCAGCGGTCATGAACGGATGGGCCACCGCCGGGGTCACCACAATCAGGGGGGCGGACCGTCACCCGCCCCTTCCCCCCCCCCCCCCCCCCCCCCCCCCCCCCCCGAGATTCTTCTGCTTGTGCCCCCGGTGGGCCCCGCCCCGCCCCACCTGCAGCAGCTTGCACTCGCGGGAGCCCTCGAAGCTGATGTCCAGGTCCATGTACTTCTCGATCGCGCCGAGGATGTCCTCCTGGCGGCCGCGCGCGAGGTGGCAGATGCCGGCGTTGAGCAGGTACCCCTTGGCGCTGTACTTGAGCAGGTTGCTGTCCACCGAGGTCCGCGCCACGTCCTCAAAGATCTGCGCCGCGCGCGACACAGGACGCTCAGGCGGAGGGCGCCTTGCCGCAACGCAGTACACCCCCCCCCCCCCCCCCCCCAAACTACCACCAACCCTAAACCCTGCCCAAACCCTAAACACCACCCCCAACTACCACCAACCCTAAACCCTACCCAAACCCCCCCCCCCCCCCCCCCCCCCCCCCCCACCCCAAACTACCAGCAGCCTCTCCCAACTGGGCACCGCTTGAAACTGCGCTCTCACGGCGCGATGCCGCAAGGTGGGACGCATGCGCCATCGTATTGGGGGGCAAGTATGCCCACACCGCCAAACCCATGCGGCGCCCGGTCCTGTGCGACCAGCCCGTCTGGCGCATAAATGTGCAGGGGGGTGGAGCGGGCAGCCCGCTCCCCGGGTACCCACACAAGGCACGAAGGCGGATACCGACGCGCAGGGAACGTTGCCGGATCCCACCAGCCGCGCCATAGCACTCGTGTTCAGCTAGACGGTCCCTCATCCCAATGCGCCATCCGCCCACCTGCCCGCCCATGTGGCCAGCATCTAACCCCCCCCCCCCCCCATCTCCTGCTTCCCCTCTGACCACCCGCCGCGCCCCACCTGGATGGCCTCCGGGAACTTCTCCTGCTCCGCCGACAGGTGCGCCACCTTCAGCCGGCACTTGTTGGCCTCCGCGCTGCGGGCGCCGCCAACGCAAAGATGCGTTAAGGTCATGGAGCGCCGCAGGGAGGGGGCGTTGGTGTACTGGGTGGTGTGTTAGAGGGGGGGGGGGGGGGGGGGGCGCACGAGGAGTCCTCCCCCGCAAAGAGGTCCGCCGCGTGGCGGTACGTCTCCAGGCAGTCGTCCTTCCATCCCAGCTCCTCCTGCAGCTCCGCCACCCCCTGCCGCCATTGCCGCCGCCAGGTGCACGAGGCCTCAGGTCACCTCCCCCGCGCCACCCCTTCACCCCTCCCTCCACACCTCCAAAGCGCACCTTGGTGTGGCGCGCAGCCATCTGCAGGCGGCCCATGTCGGTGAAGATTTCGGCGCTCTTCTGCAGGCAGCGCACCGCATCTGGCAGGCAGCCGCCACGACCCAGGGGGGGGGGAGGGAGGGGGCAGCACGGTGAGACAGAGCCAAGAAAGGCGGGGGATTGTCTAGACACACGTACTATCTGTTCTTCCCGGAGCACTGTTTGCAGGGCCACTACTTGTATCAGCGCTTAGCGGGCCAGCGCTGTTGCATAAGGAGGGCGGGCCGTGCAGCGATCGCGACGGGATCCCAACACATTGTGTACTGGTCCATGTTCACATAGCTGCATGCCCCCATTTACCTACCCAACAACCTCCGATCCCCCCCCTTTCCCTGGCCAAAATACTCTCCAAGTCCATCAGGGCCCTCTTGCCCTGCAGCGGCCTATACCACAGTATGTATGCAATGGCACAAGCTTGGCCACAGTGCACATGTATTGCGCAGATGTCCGCACCGTTGACCGGACCCACATCTCCCAGGCTGGATCCCATAGCGCAGGGGCCTAGAGCGCAGCGACAAAAGGGGGGGGGGGGGGGGGGGGGGCAAGCACCTGACTTGCTGACCTTCTTGTAGCAGCCGGCCGCCTCCGCCAGGGAGGACGCCGCCTCGTGCTTGCTCTCCAGCTTGTCATGCACCTCCGACAGCTGGATGTACACCTCCGCGGCGTCCTTGACTGCGCAGCCCGCCGCGCCCGCAGCGCAGGCTCAGTGCAATTCCCGCTGGCCGCCCCTCTCGCCGAAACTTGCCAAGAGTGCCGAGATGGGAGGCTGGAATTGCGAGAGAGTGGGGCAAGGGAAGAAGAAGGGGGGGGGGGGAGACTCACAGGCCTTGCCCAGCTTGAATTGGTTGGCGGCCTTCTCCAGCAGCTCCGCCGCCTCCTCGTACTTGTTGCCGAAGAGGCCCCAGCCCTTGAGCTTCTTCTGGGCCTTGCTCACCAGGTCGCGCGCCTTGCCCTCGTACGACATCGTGCTGCCGCTGCGATGTGCTCCCCACTGCTCGCTCGCCCTCACCTGCTGCCGGCAGCGCGAGCGCGTCAGCCGCGCCTGGAACCGGGCATCCGGCGCTCGCCCCCGCGTACGACTTAAGGCGGGCGGCCCGATGGTAGAGGAAGGGGTGTGTGCGAGTGGGGGAGGGTTTACCTGCCTGTGTGGCTCTCTGCGGCGGTAGTTGAATCTCGAGCAATGCTCTCGCGCGGTGGAGATCTTCGGGCTATGCTGGCCGGTGGCAGCAGCCGTGCGGCGGAGGGCGGTAGCGCGGCGGGAGGCAACTGTAGTGCGAACGCGGTGCCGCGGGGTTGTTCTGTCTGCGCATGCGCTGCCGCAGCTACCTCGCCGGCAGGTGAACGGCTTGAGAGGCGCTGCTGCGCTCCGCCCAGGCGCGCTGCTGAGCGGCCGAGCGTCCCCGAAGCAGTGGGCGCTGCTTTGCTACTGCTGGTGCAAACATAACTACCGCCATCGCTTGTGGTACGGGTTGTCCCTTATATATGCGTGATGAAAATGTGTATTTATCGCGTAGATATCGCACCTCTGAAAACTTGCGCGCCACGCGCTCATCGACAATTTAGATAGGCCTGCCGGTCGATATACTATAACCCCGCCAATAAGATGTTACTGGTTGGTGCTGGAGTGCCCGCGGTGGGGTATCACCGTCATAATTTTGGGTTGTTAGTTCCGGAGTTCAGGGATTTTATTAGTAGTCAGGTTATTGCGTCAACACCTGAGGACTTAATTGCCTTTATTTTGGGCGGGGTCCCCCCCTCCCTTCACGGCGCCCTGGATTTTACTGGGAATGGGAACATTTTCCAGCTATGGCGTCGGGGCCTCCCTCACATTGCCTTTTTTGTTGCACATGTATCGCACTCCCGAAATGCTTTGCTCCGCGGGTTGGGGCTTGCCCCAACTCGCATTTCTCGAATGGGCCGACGCCCAAACGGGTAGGGCGGACCTTTCGTGGTCGTGCCGGGTATTTTGATGGCAGTGTTTTTATAGACGATGATCCAACAGTGTTGGAAATTCTGTCACTGACCTCTAATTAGTCCTGCAGAATGTTTCGGCAATTTGCTTGATGACTACAACGGAGCGTCGCCTACCCAGGGCTTTCCGTAACTGGATTGCTGCCTAAACGGCCGTCGTAGAGACGCTGCAAGGGTTTCACTGGTGCCAGTCCTGTCCCGGGGGCGGGAAAAAGATGTTACTAGCTAGCGACTTTGTTGCGCTGGCGCAGTACCGCCACTCGTCGTCGTCGGCGCTGTGCGGTAGCCCGAGCCAAAGCTGCGGTACTAAGACCGACGCTGTACCCAGAGGTTTTAGGGTTTTTACCCTCTCCCCTCTGCTCAAACCCTCTGCCCGAGCAACTGCTACGCCGTGATGACGCGGGGCATGCCCGCCCGGCCCGCCGACAGTGCTGGGAATAAGAATTCGCAGTGAGGACGACTGCGTAGTCGTAGGACAGGAGAGCCCGCGGCCCCCCGAGTCCGCCTGCTCCCAGCCAGTGAGCCAGCCGTCCGACCGTCCAGCGGTCAGAGCAGCTGCTACCAAGGCGCACAAGCCGCCCCAGCAAGGCACCCCAGCATACCGTTCCCATCGGCTGCGACTGCAATCGGTCTCAGCCGGAAAGGCGCGCGGCGCGCTGTCGACAGGCCGGATGGGTCGCCAATAACCGCCAGTCGAGCAGGGGAATCCACGACACGGCAGGCCGGCAGCGGCAGTCGCGCCAACGCCGCGGCCTGGAAGCATGAACGTGACGGGCCTGAAGGCGAAGCCGGCGGTCAAGGATGAGCCGCCGCTGGGCAGCCTACACTGGGCTCGCGTGCACGAGTTGGGCGGCCCGCACACGGCGGCGGTGAAGGCGGTGGCCGCGGGGCCCGGCGGCACCGGCTCGCTCCAGCTGTTCAGCGCCGGCAAGGGCGGCATCCGCCGCTGGGACGCCGCCGCCGGCACGTCCGAGGAATTCGGCAGCGCCAAGGTGGTCGGGGGCGAGGTGCACGTGCTGCGCTGCGTGGGCGGCGCGCTGTGGGCGGGCTACCGCGACGGGAAGGTCGGGCTGTTCAACCTCGACAGCAGCGAGGCGATGCACAAGGTGGCACCCCCCCCCCCCCCCCCCCCCACACACACCACCATCAAGCATCGCCTACTAGGGCCAAGCTGCACAGGTCGGCTGCCGGGCCTGCCTTGGCCGGCGGCGGGAGCCTCCCCTCCGCCTGAACAGGAGGGCGCTGCTCTGGGATCGAAGGCAACTCGCGCGCACTCATCGCAGTCCAACAAAATCGGCATGGAGGCGAGAGGAGGATAGGGGGGGGGGGGGGGTGCCAGAACACCACCTGAACAGGATGTGACCCGCCACTCTCCCACCGACCGCAGTTCTCCGCGCACAACGGCGAGATCTTGTGCATCGCCGCCGCAGCCGACGGCTCGGCCATCTTCACCGGCGGCGTGGACTTCCAGGTGAAGGTGTGGAGCGCAGCGGGCGAGCTGCTCGCCAGCAGCGGGCGCCACCACGGCGCCGTGAACGAAATCCTGCCGCTGGAAGGCGGCAGCGAGGTGTGGACTGGCTCCTCGGACGGCACCATCCACGCCAGCAAACCCTCCGATGGCGGCTGGCTGCTCGCGGAGGACAGCTGCGTGGTGCTCAAGTGAGCCGCCCGCATCTCGCCCCCCCCCCCCCCCCCCCCCGCCGCAAGCCATCAGAAGGCTCAGCTCGGACGCCGGAAGGGCTGGAGAGCGATGTCCGCAGAGGGCTGCGCTGTGCTAAGCCCTGCCTGCACGCTGCCCCCCCCCCCCCCCCCCCCCTCCCCACCAGGGACGCCGCGCAGCAGAAGGGCGTGGCCTGCCTGCTGCAGGTGGGCGACGCGGTGTGGGCCGGCTGCGAGGACGGCGGCATTGTGGTGTGGGACGCCGCGGCGCGCAGCGTGCGCACCGCGCTCAAGGCGCACGCCTCGCGCGTCAGCTGCCTGGTGGAGCTGGGCACGCACGTGAGACCCCCCACGCCGCCCCATCTGGGGCAACACCGGAGCTGCAACCAACGCATTTATGTATACAGACGCGGCATATGTTGTGTGCGCAAGAGAGGGAGGGAGAGAGGGGGAAGGGGGGAGAGAGCGCAATCTTCCCTGCATTGCTGAGGCAGGGTATGTGGGGGGCCTTTCCGTATCTGTAATTACACAGGGTGTCTGCCTGTCTGTATTTACTCTGTTTTTTCTCATATCTATATGACATGAAGCAAACTCCTGTGTATACGAGTGGATAGTATCCATGTTATGCCTGGTACACCGGGAGTCTCTCAGCCGACCCCTGGGCCTATGTGAGGCTCCCCAGTCTCAGCAGTTCATCGTGTGCTGTGTCATCTCTCTCTCTCTCTCTCTCTCTCTCTGTCCACCCCCCCCCCTCCCCCCTCTCTCTCCTCTTGTTATCCCTGCGAATGCATGCCTTAACTGTACGTGCATCTGCATGGGAGTTGCTGTACGTGGCACACTACGATTACGGGTGCCGATGGGGTGCAGGGAATTCAGCGGTACGAAGGTGTACATCTCTCCCAGTCTGTAAATAGACGAAACAATATCAAAATCGGTACGATCTCAAGAAAGTTCCATGAGATGGACCCCGAAAGTCTCAAGGAGGCACTATCTTACTGCCTCGCTGGCACCCAAAGAGTAGGCGGAAACACGTCATGCCATCAGGTCTGGCAGCGGGGTGGCCTGACCCCCCCCCCCCCCCCCCCCCCCCCTCCCCCCCCCCTCCTTGGCACGCGCAGGTGTGGAGCGGGGGCGCCGACAAGATGATCGTGGCGCATGACGCCGCCAGCATGGCGCCGCTCTACTCACTGGGCGACCAGGGCGGCTTCGTGAAGACCATGCTGCCGGTGGGCTGGGCGGTGTGGGCCTTCAACGCGAAGAACTGCCGCATCTTCACGTCGGACAGCTACGTGGCGGCCAAGGCAGCGGCGCTGGAGGCCGCCAACGCCTGCTACGCGGAGGAGCAGAGCAGCCACGGCACGACCAAGGTGCGCCGCACCCGCTACAGCGCTGTCACCGCGCGATGCGTTTCGTGGGGCACTTGGCTGTTGCAATTAGTAGCATTGCCTTCGGTTTGATAAGTTATTTTCATTGTTGCATACCCATTTTAGCGACTTCCTGCGTCCAAGCAAAAAAATGTCTTGCGACTCTAAAATTCTTCCAATAAACGACATAGTAAAGTGCATTATTTTATCATCATCGCGGGTTTCATGCAACACAGCAACAGCAAGCAAAGTGCGACTTTTTATGGAGATTTAAAAGTAGCAGAGCCGCGATGCCGCTGGAGGCAGATGAATCCCCATGCAGCCGGTACTCGTACCAACGCGCGGCGGCGCTGCCGTTGTGGCCGTGCCACGGCAGGCGGCCAAGCAGGCGGCGGAGCTCGCGGCGCAGGACGAGCGCGCGCGGCTGGAGGCGCGGCTGAAGGAGCTGGAGAAGGCGCTGGAGGAGCTGGGGGAGCAGCGCGCCGCGGAGGTGGCGGCGCTCAAGAGCGGCGCAGAGGGCGACCGCGGCGCGCTGCTGGAGCAGATACAGGTGCCCTCCCCCCCCCCCCCCCCTCCCCCTCCCCTCTCCTCCCCGACACACCCGCGCGCTACCTGTTTTTTGCCCGGCACAGGTCATTTGAATAGCCACCAAGGTAGGACCCTCGCGCAGATGCCATCCAACTCTTATGCAGGGCACAGTAGGGTGGTAGGGTACATTAGGGTAGTAGGGTACAGTAGGGTACAGCCGCTGTGCAGCTCCGGCTGAAAGGGGGTCCCTGTTAGAACACATGTTGGCACGCGATTACACTCGCTGCTAACACTGCTACGGTTCATTTCCGCCACGTGCCGAATGGGAATCAGGTGGCAGTGTGTGATGTCGGTTGGGGCTCTGTTGCTTTATGCGGTATCGCAAGAGTACTCAGCCGCCAGCGCTGCCAGTGACTGCGTTGCTGGATACATTTGACATTGAACATTTCAGAATGCGCCTGAGCCAGCTGTCTGCCAGTAGGGAGTCGGGCGATCGCTCCCTCACTCTCCATCATTTGCCATCATTCACCCGAGAGCAAAGTGAGCATGCAGTCCCGGCGGCCCGAATCGCGAGCTCGCGAGCATTTGTCGTCAGAGGCGCTAGCGGCGATGTGCGTGGTGCTGCCAGCCCGTGCAGGCGTCGACACGCCCACGACCGCGCCCCGCCCTCCGACGCCCGCACACCATCGGCCGCCCCCTCTGTGGATTCCTAATCTGCAGGAGAGCCTGTATACGGGGGGTAGGGCAAGTACGGCATTAGCGACCCACGTACTGCCAGTTCGCGGCAGTCGCTCGTGCTTTGCGACTACCCGTAGTATTCCGGGACATGCCAAAGCTACTGATCCTGTGATGGAAGGAGGCGGGGCTTGGAAACAAAGGACGGTGGCCGGGAGCTTGAGATATAATAACACTACATGTGCTCCCTATTATGGTTGCCAGGGATGGCAGGCCCTGAGAGCAACTCAGTCTGGGCAGTGGAGAGCGACAGACTGGCACGTTGTAACCCCTTTTTTTAATTGTGCCGCGCAGAACCTGGCGGCGGAGAAGTCAGGCCTGGAGAACGACCTGGAGGATGCCAAGGCCGAGGCGGAGGCGGCGCTGGCGGCGGCGCGCGCGGAGGCCGCGGGCGCGCAGGAGGCGGCGAGGTCCGCGGCGCGGCGGGCGGACGCGAGCGAGGCGGCGGCGCGCGCCGCGGAGGTGGCGGGCATGCAGAAGGTGGCGGACCTGGAGGCGGACAAGGCGGCCACGATCGCGCAGATGGTGGAGGACAAGAATGGCATGCTGCGCCGCATCAAGGGCGACAGCGACGCGCAGGCGGCGGTGCGCCCCCTCGCTGCCGGCCAGCTGCCGCGACTCCCGTGCCCCCCACACCTACGCCCCCTTCCCTACATAGAGCGAGAGAGTATGGCATCAACGTCGTCGGATGACTCGACCCAGGAGCATCATGGGGGTCCACCACTGGAGCCCTATTCTCCGTCCATTCTCTTGTGATGATTTGTCATGAGCGCCCAATGCGCTGGTCTGCATGCAGGGCGGCACCACGATGGCACCCGGTTGATTTCCAAGCGTGCGGAATGCAACGGAACAACGGGCGGCAGAGCTGTGGGGGCACATCTGGCACATTTGCGCGCGTATGTTCATCCAGCATCAGCGTGTAGCCCGGCCGTTCCCAAAGCTCCAGTCCTCGGAGAATTCCTGCTGGTTCACTCAGGAAGTGAGAAATCGGACTTCAAAGTCATCGAATAGTGTGGATGGTGGGGATGTCCCTGAAGTTATTGGAGGATCTTGGCCGGTGGCTGTATCTAGAAGCGTCCATATCACCGCTCGGTTCCTTGTCTGTCTCGGATGTGGCGGGCGGCTGCGGAAAGGGGGGGGGGGGGGGGGGGGGGCTGAATTGGAAACCAACAAGCTGCTGTTGCCTGCCGCCACTGCCTCGGGTCGGTGTGCAGGCGCTGTCGCGGGCGCAGGAGGCGGGGGCCGCCGCAGAGAAGCGCGCCGCAGAGCTGCAGGCGCAGCTGGCCGCGCGCGCCGCGGAGGTGGAGGCCGCGCGCGCAGAGGCGGAGGCGGCGCGGGGCGCCGCGGCCTCGGTGCGCGCGGAGATGGAGGCGGCGGCCAAAGCGGCGGCGGAGGCGGCGGCCCGGGAGGCGGAGGGGCTGCGGGGCGCCGCCAGCGAGGCGGCGGCCAAGGCGACGGCGGCGGAGGTGATACCCCCTCCTCCCTCCATGCCCTCTTCCGGCTTGACCCGCCTCGCTCAGAGCAACGCCCGCAAACTACGACTTCTCGCACCTTTTCCTGCACTGGAACACTATTTCTCAGTGTTTGCTCCAATGTCCGAAGGACCTCCTGTTACGCTTTGAATGACAGGAGGCCACCGCAGGGGGTTGATGTACCTGACTACGCAGTACGTGGCATGGCTGTGGTGTGTTGTATACCTTGTGTAGTGGTGCTCTGGGCAAATGCACAATAATAGGAAGCACTGAATATGGGTCCGATTGATTGTCTTCATTGAACTCCAATTACACTGGGTGGATTCACAGCACTGCCCTCGCGTGCATGAAAATTCGACTGACACCCTGTCCAGCCTGGGCTGCATGGCTAGGCTCCATTTTATCTATAACGAGGGTCGCCGGCAGGCGCATGGCAGTCTGACATATTGGTAGTGCGTAACCCTAAGACCCTAACGTCAGTATGCGTGTTGATTGCTTGTCGCGGCGGCGGCTGTGTAATCGATCTAGTGCGGAAACAAACGCGACTCGCCTGCGGCTTCCGAGTGCGGCGTCACTTCGCAGACCTCCTCCTCGCCCTTGAACACCACGTCATAAGGGGGGCACTTGCCGGCTTGGTAGTACCTCCCGAGCTCGCTCTGCTGCCACGTATAGGGTCCCACGGAGGCCCAATTTAAAGTGCAGTATGACATATTGGTAGTGCGTAACCCTAAAACCCTAACGCCAGTATGCGTGTTGATTGCTTGTCGCGGCGGCGGTGGCTGTGTAATCGAACAAGTGCGAAAACAAACGCGACTCGCCTGCGGCTTCCGAGTGCGGCGTCACCTCGCAGACCTCCTTCTCGCCCTTGAACACCACGTCATAAGGGGGGCGCTTGCCGGCTTGGTAGTAGTACCTCCCCAGCTCGCTCTGCTGCCACGTACGGGGCCCCAAGGGGGCCCATGTTAAAGTGCTGCGCCGGAGCTAAAATTTTAACCAGCATTACGGCCGTGCACCACCATTCCGCCCGAAAGGCCGAACATTCTACATTTGTACGTGGTGTTGCTGCCCGACGATGAGCGCACGCTCCGGGCAGCGGCCAGCGACGGCGGGCCTTGAGGTGCAACATCCCGTGGCATCTTGCAATGTTCCGGTAATGCCAGGTCACGCTGGTTTCAATGTTAGGTCCGGCGTACAGCGGCGCAGTACATGAAAATGGGGCCCCATGGGGCCCCGTACGTGGCTCCCACTGCCAATACCTCGGACTGCATGGGTGGGTGGGTGGGCGGGTTGGCCTGACTGGGGCGGCACGCTGCACAGGGCAAGCTGGCCGCGGCGGAGCGCGCCGCCGCGGAGCTTCGTGCGGAGCTGGCGCGCAAGGCGGAGGCGCTGACCGCCGCGGAGGCGGCGCGCAGCGCGGCGGAGACGGACGCGCAGAGCAGCTCGTCGGAGCTGAAGGAGGCCATCGGCGCGGTGGCGGGCGGCGAGGCGGCGCGGAAGGCGGCGGAGGTGCGCCGGCCTGCTCTCCACCCTCGGCCCGCCTGCCTCACCCCCTGGGCTCCCCCCCCCCCCCCCCCCCCCAACCTCATAGGACCCGCATCCATTATGGATTCTATTGTGAAGATGCTGGGCATCGGGAAGATGTGTGTACCTGTAGTAGGGTGGCCCGTCCTCAACACACAGCGGTTCGCCACCGCTGCTGCCATGGGGAACCTGGGCGTGATGGAGTGGCTGCACGTTGCGAACATTGCAAAGATGAGACCAGACCAGGACGTTACTCGGAGGGCGTTGAGCTCTTATCAGATGCGTCGTGCTTGGTAGGGCATGGCATGAGGTCGAGCGTTAAGATGATAGAATGGGTCATGGGAAACAGGCCGGATCGTGGTCCCAGTATCTAGGGTCACATCGATACCTGGGACCATGTGCATGGAACCTCTTCGGGCGTCAATCAATGAGATAACACTGCCAGATCATATAGAGTAGGAGGAACCATTATTATCTCGATGTCATTATCGAAATAGTCATGATTCCTTGCACGTATCTCTGGATATTTGAATCTTTGGACTTGCATGCGGATCCCCGACCTCCTCTCGCCTGAAACAGTATTTGATGCTCGCTCCCTACCTCCCGCGTGCGCCAGGCCAAGTCAGCGGAGCTGGCTAAGCAGCTGGAGGCGGCGCAGGCAGCGGAGCGGAAGGCGCGAGGCGAGGCAGAGGGGCTGCGCGGCGAGCTGAGTGCCGCGCAGGCGGAGGTGTCCCGCGGCGCGGCGGAGGCGGAGGGGACGCGGACCGAGCTGGCGGGGCTGCGGACGGCGCTGAAGGCGGCGCAGGGCGACGCGGAGGAGGCTCGCGCCTTTGCGGGTGCGGACGCGGAGGGCAAGGCGGCCGCGCTGGCGGAACTGCAGGTGGGCGCGCCCCCCAAAGCCTGATGCCTACCTGTGCATATATGCATACATACATATATGTATCTCTAAATACACATATATATACACATATATATACATGCACATACACACATACATATATACACACACACATATATATACATATTATTGTATATTTTCAACATATTTGGGTTCTGCAGCCCGTGATATACATACATATATATAAACATATTATGTATATGTGTGTGTGTATGTGTGTGTGTGGACAATGGACACCTATATTTACTGGTGCATGTAAGTACGCGCGACATGAAACTGCATGTATAGCAGTTTAGATAGGGACACCGTTCAGGCGCTGAGGATGGACTGGTGCATGCAGGAGGAGGTGGCGCGGCTTCGCGAGGAAGCGGCAGCACGGGAGGGCGAGCTCGCGGCGGCGCGCGAGACAGCGGAGGCGACCGAGGCGGCACTGGCGGCCGCGAAGGGTGACGCGGCGGCGGCGGAGAGCGACGCGGCGGGCCTGGCCGCGGCGGAGGCCGACAAGGCCGCGTTGGAGGCTCGCGTGGCGGAGCTAACTGCGGCACTGGAGGAGGTAATCGGCGAAGGGACGAGCCAAAGGGGATCGGGGGTAACTTACCACGTGTGCCGTTTCGGGGAAAAACGCTGTTGCACGCGAGTATCGACGGCTTCATTGAGACAGCTCCTGAAATGGCGGCTGTTTATTATGTTTCCATCGATGATACATGGTGTCGGAAAGGCCGAGGAGCTGTCGGAATTCGTCCGCAGTGCGTTGGCTACTCTCAGCGACTAGAGGTACCGCCGGCCGAGCGAAAGGCCTTCGCTGATCGGCCCTTCCGATGTTTCCTGTATTCTGCCTTCACAGGCCACAACCCGCGTGACGGCCTCGGCCCTCGCGGCAGCCGCAGCACCCGCCAACGCCGACGACGACAAGAACGCGGCCGCCGAGCGGCTCGCGGCGGTGGAGTCGGCCGCGGAGGAGGAGCGGCGGCAGCATGCCAGGGAGCTGGAGGCGCAAAAGGTCCGGTGCCGCCGCGTGTCGTTGTCGTCGCATTGCTAGCCTCCCCGTGTCGTGGGCGGTGCGCGCCATCAGCTCAGCTCTTTCTACGCCGGCTTGTATTTGTTCTTTTGTCCCACCTTGTCTCCATATTTCCCAGCAAGCAATTTCAAAGGGCCATGCAGAAAAAGAGCTGTGGATTATGGAACTTTCAACGCGCCATGGCTGACCGCCCCCTCTGCGATATTTGCTCTGGCCACTGATCTCGGCTTGCCTCCCTCCCGTGCCCCATCAGGCCGAGATTGTGCGGCTGGAGGAGCTCGTCAACGGCGCCAACCGGGCGCAGAGCGACGCGGCCGCTTCGGAGCGCCACATGCAGGCCGCAGACGTGGCCGGCAAGCAGCTGCAGGTTGCAGTCCTTACCTCTCTTCTCGCCTTTTGATTGTCCATGATAAGAAATCCGTGACAATAGTCTAGCATACATACGGCACAGTCTAACAATGTGTAATATTAGTATACACGAAAAAAACGTCTATGTGGCTTTAAATATGTTTTACCAATCTCGCGGCCGCGGCGCAATTCCAGACGCCGATATTGTCTCACTCGGAATCCTTTTAATCGCTGGCCTGGAATGTGAAATAATAAACTTTTTAAAATTGATACGATGGCAATTAATGCAATGTATGTATATATATATGATATATATGCCTATGTATATATGATAATGTGGTAACCATTTTGGTGCCATCACCCTTTGTGGTTGAGTATATTATGCATCATCGTGAAAAACTGCTATACACACATCATTATTGTTACTACATACTACTCATACAGGTATATCGCATGTACTGGTACTATTATCTTATCGCGATCGGAAAGGCGCACCACAGCGCAATGACCGTCTGCCCTTTCCTACTGCTTGTGCAGGAGGAGATGGAGCGACGGCGGGTGGCGGAGGAAGCAGCGGCGCACGCGCGCGGGCAGATGGAAGAGCTGCGGCGCGAGCTGGCGGAGAAGGGCACCGCGCTGGCGGAGAGCAGCGCCGCGCTGGCAGCGGCGGACGAGGCGCGCCGCGCGGACGTGGGCGCCGCCACGCGCGAGCTCAATGCGGTGCTCGAGGACCGCTACCAGCTGCAGGTGGCGCTCAAGGCAGCGCAGCGGCAGCTCGCGGGCGCGGCGGGCGCGGCGGCGGACTCGGCGCGCGTGAAGGAGCTGGAGGGCGCGCTCAAGCAGGCCGCCAAGGACTACCAGGTGCGCCAGCGTCGTGCCCCCTCTCTTAAGAAATAATCGAACTCCCTTCCTGCCCACAAAAGCTACATTTCAGCCGTCTGCATTCAATGCAAGCTGTAAGTACTGCCGAGGTGCAGGCGCCGAGGTACGGCAGAGCAAGAATTTACAGTACGACAGTGCCTGCCCTTTGCCGACCAGAATCCAAACATATACATCTTACAACGGGAACGACGAGCTGCGTGTCTCTGTGTGTCCGTCGAGCATTTGTAATGATCAAGGGTTCATACGGGAATTACATGTGAGGGCGACGTGTGCTAGTACGAGTATCTGAGCAAGCGGAGCCTGCAGCGGGTGTCTGCTGGCGAGCGTTTCCGACTTGGATAAAATGCCGCGGGGCGCCAAGTTGGGGCACCCCCAAAAGCCATGTGTTCTGGGTTTCTTATTATCGGCACATCGGCACCCGTAACTGATTTGTCGAGTTTCAAACCTGCCGACGGTCTTTATGGAATCAACGTATTAAGCTGCTGCCAACAGCTCACTTGCACGGCATTGTCTCCCTGCATCGCACCTGTGCTGGCTTTCTCCCGCATGTATACGTAGAAAGTATGCACCGTCTATGTGCTCCCGCTAAATGCCTTGGCGCCCCTTGTTCCTCCGTGGTCAGGCTCTGCTGAAGCAAAATCAGCGGCTGAAGGACGACCTGGCGGACACGGACGCCACGCTCAGCGGCGATCTTGAGGCCGTCGGAGCGCAGCTTGCGCACTACCAGGCCGAGGTGGGCCGCATGAGCGCGCTGATCGCCGGCTTCGAGGCCAAGAGCGGCGACGTGGCCAAGCTCATGGCGGACCTCGAGGCGTCCCGCCGCGCGTACGGCAACCTCAAGGTGATTTCTAGAAGGGCCGAAACCCGGCCCACGGCCGGCTTAATGCCCGAGACACCTGTCGCTCGGCGCATGTTGTCCGGCCCCCGATTCCTCGCTACGGTGGCATACGAGTAGATGTTCCGTGTCGTAAATCGGCCAATTATTTCCCGTCAAATATGTCGATGCGATGCCCGACGCCTTTCCTCGTGCCAGCGAGTATCGACACTTCATGTGGAAAATGAGTCGCTGTGTCGACGAGTTGCCACCGGTCCGATTATCGCTCGTCGGCAGGTAGCCTGTCGATTCGACCGAGACTTTTCGGGCTCGACTCGAGAAATCGGCCTCGCCCCGACAGGCCAGGAGGACAGAAAGAAGCCGAGGATCCTGAGAACGGGGATCGCGCCTGACGCCCGCCCCCCCCCCCCCCCCCCCCCCCCCGTGCGCTGTGCCTCCGACCAGGCCGCCTACGACGAGCTGCAGGACAGGATGCGCCGCCCGGCACTGCCGCCATCGGAGCCGCAGCAGCCGCCTCCGCCGCCGGCACGCACCCCGTCGCCGCGGCCCTCTCCGCGCCCGGCGGGCCGCGAGCGCTGCCTGCCTCCTTGCGGCTTCTGAGCCACCCCGATCGGCTTAGCTCACTGCGCACGGCCTTTCGTAGTATTGCGCCGTGGCTGATGGCCTGCAGTGTCTGGTGGGCGGCGACCTCTTGTAGAAGAGCTTCGAATTTATCCCTTATTGTTATTGATCACTTATCTGTTGACTCTGTAATACAGTCAGAGCAGTCTGCGCGTTATACAACCCGACGACGCCTCATGTCAACCCGTACCCACCTCAAGTTCATTTGTTCACATTCATATACATGGAATACTGTACCAACTGCAGTTTATGTACATAAAAGATAAACACTCTCTTTTATCAAGGAGAACTATATTTCAAACTGAAGCCACACAAGAGCAGGAGGTGGTGGCGTTGGCAGCAGCATGTCCCCCCTGGAGGTATCAACAAACAAATGCGAGGCACAAGCGCACGAGTGAAATCGTGGTGACAAATGCACTCTTGATAAGAGGCAACATCAACGGGTGCCGGCGCAGCATTATGAATAAATTGACTTGTATGACAACACGCCCTGCGGCATCAGTTCAAAGATGGACGGGCATATCAAGACAATGGTGTGTCAATGTTTAAGAACACTTGCTGGCAACGAAATCTGGAAGCAAAACTAGTGTTCTTATATTCACCCCTAACTTGGGGGCACATCGACAAACTAAACCACTGCTGACTAAACCAAACACTAAATGCCGTAATGGTGCCGGCGCGTGGATGCGTTGTAACTCGAGACATCCTGACGACTGGCCACAGCATTGACACGAATAAAAGGGACTCGCCACAGTGGCCGGTGAGGCCGCCCTTGTAGCAGCGGCGGTGACAGATGTTCCCAGTGGGCACTTTGCACCGTTAGCCTGTAAACGCGCCGAGCTGCTGCTTTTGGTATATATAGGGCCCGCCCCACCATTCCAGGCAGAACTCCTCACTCGCTCACAGCTGAACCGATCCGCTGCCCGCCTCGACCCCAGCTCCGTGCAACGAGGCACAGCCCCTACTGCTTCCACCACCAGCGATCACGCCCGGCAAACAACGCCGCGCCAAGCTGCAACTCGCGCACCAGCACGGGCCCCTCCGCATTCGCCGTCGTACCGACCGGGCGACGACGGCGAATTGGGCGACCGATCGCCGTCGTATAACAAGACGCCCCGTTCGCAGGAGGCCCACAACTCACACAACCAACCCCATCAGTTCGCACCATGGCGTCCACTTCCTACCAGCAGCCGCAGCTCGCCCATCGCGCCCACCTCGCCCACGTCGTCGACATCGCCGACACCCTGGGGGTCGAGCTTCTGGAGCAGCTCTGCCAAGACGCCGCCGCACTCGACGCCCGAAAGCAGGCCGACGACCAGCGGCTGGACGATTTTCTGCTCCTCGAGCAGCGGGCTTGCTCCGAGACGGCTGCCGCCGAGGCCGTGGGCGCCGACCTCGCGCTGCTGCTGGCGCCGGGCCTCAGGGCGTCGGCGTCCTTGGTGCGAGACGGAGGCGTTCCTGCTGCGTGTGGGGAAGACATTCGGCAGGAGGTGGTCGTAGACGCCGCCATGGACGCCGCACTGGCTCGCGTGGTGGCGATATCGGAGATGTGGCTGCTGGACTTCGAGCTGTCGGCGTGCTCCAGCAAGCAGCTAGGGGATGAGCCTTCCACGCCACCAAGGGCGATGGCTGCGGAGGATAAGGCCGCCGTGGGGACAGTTGAGAGGCCCTGCAGCTTGCTGGAGGCGCTGCTGGTGGTATAGGAAAGAGAAGCCATGGCACGCAAGAGTAGTGAATCAGTACATAAAGCATTATTCATGCGCTATCACCGCATATACGGCAATGTATGTAGCACATCAAACGTTGGCAGGGCCCTACAAATCACAATCAGCGATTCCAATCGCTACAGCTTGCCGTAGAGCTGCCACATTAGGCCATAAGGAATCTCAACACACGTAGGTTTAATACATGGACAATGAACTGATGCTGCCCATGGGCCCCATGCTGCAGCATTGTATACCTATCCGTATTGCTGTCAACCTTTGTCTGCATTGCATTGCATATACTCAAGGCAATGCCCACCACGATGCACTCGCTAGTTGATGCCCCTTGGCAGTTACGATTCCGGAATACTATCTGCCACATTGCCCTGTTGGTAGTTGATGACCGTGGAGCCATGTCCCTGGGCGCCCATAGCCCCTCCAAGATGATATTCGTCCGAGCCTTGATCGCTAGCGACGACGTGGCATGCACGCGCTACGCAATTCCAATATGCCCATGCATACCCGCCGGCGGCCCCAGGCCTTTCTGAGGTCTAATTCCGCTGTCCGGGCCATCAGCTAGGACTTTTGCCCCCCTTCCCCCTCTAACATGGAATGCAAGAGCCGTGCTTGCCATTGCCGATGATGGGGCGCCTGAGTATAAGATGGGCGATCAGGGAGGGCAGCCAGACAGAGGAGTCGAGCGTCGAGAGAGGACATCCTGCCAGACGTCGTGGCTTTCCGCAATGGGGTGCAATTTCCATCGAGCAGAGCAAGTTTGCAAGATGCTTGAAGTACAGGATGGTGAGGAGTTGCTGTCGAGTGCATGCGCACCTTGGTTGCAGCTGTGCACAGGCATCGTCTGCAGCCCCCAGCTGCACTCACATCCGGCCATTCTGCACCGCGCTGACCGCATCCGGATGCTCACCTGGCCCGGTGGGTTTGTCCCCCAGCCGCTCGGCAGCAGCCGGTCTCTGGCCAGCATGTCAGCTTCCCAAACATAGCCCTGTGAAATTTCTCCCTGTTTCGCAATCTGTCTTCCTCGCCCTTCCGGGAGGCACGTTATCATGATGTCATCATACAGCGAGCATCACAGGAGCTCACATGTAGGAGAAGTCCTGTCACTGAGCAACAGCGGTTTTTGCGAAGACGCCGCTGCACTCCCCTGAGCGGGTGGGCGGAAGATGCTGAAAATACTGGCTGCTGTGAGGAACAGCCCAAACTGCCCCCCTTGCTTCCAATAAACGCAACGTGTTTCTAGACAGCCCCGGGAGCAGCCCCAGGTCTGCTGGCAGTTGGGTCCCCGCACGGATCCGACTGCCAATTATACTAGTCATTGTAATTAATTATTGTAACTTTGTCTTTTTCTAATAATTCTTGATCTTGAGCTTTTTTGCCTGATCCTTCATCTCTGCAGAAAACCGGTGTGGCCTTGGATCCCAGGCCGTCACCTAACCCGCGTTGTCGGATACCTCAGCTGAGTACCTATAGTAGCGGCTAAAGATAGCATGTGATTGAGCTCCGCTAGTTGTGATCAAATTTCATGTATTTAATCGACACTCATCATTCCTTTGTTCTAGTTGCAATCTGGTGAAACCGTATTGGCTTTGCTCGCTATAATCTGCATTCACGATGAGCCGACGCATTTACACCGTATCATTTGATTGGATCGCGCATGTCGAAAAATAACAAACTGTTTTCCAGCCACCTGCTGTCGAAATATCCGTTTGATATTCGTGGTACATTCTGATATATTTCCAGATAAATATAGTTTTTTCCGCTCTTGGGGGCGGGTGGGGGGGGGGGGGGGGGGGGGTTTGATAAAATGAGAATATATCACAAACCCAAAGTTTAGCGTGCTTACAATAGATACCATAATTGAAATGTATATTTTTAGACCTACAGGCGGTGCGTGCCGCAGATTACCATACAATATACGCGGCGCGGCGCGGCGTGGCCCCGGTAGTAGCAGTGCGTATACATGTGTATGTATGCATGCGTATAATCTTATCGACAAATATTATTGGTGAGGTTTGCTGGTTAACGCCTTATTATATGTCAGGCTATGACGCGCGGGACCAGGACATAGCGTGCTCGACCCGGCTGTAGCCGCCCATAGCTGTGTTGACTAGCGGACGGTCCGCATGTCCGCAGCAAGCATCGATCAAAGATCAAGATCAGATGCATCGGACGGAACAAGATCGCGTCATCAATGATAAAAGTTTACTTATCATGATACTTTATCTTTAGACGCGAATATATACTATCATTTACTTGATCTATAGTCGCGCCGGTAGCGATCATGATGCTTGATCGGACTAAACTCGGCGTGGTGCATCAAGAATCGTCGAGAAGCGCAATCGCGGGTGCCTTGGCAGTAGCCGAAATTAAAGCGACAACACATAGTCATTATTACTGCGTTTCCGATGGTGAAAAGGTTGGAACAGCTCATTGTAGCAAAGCGCCCGTCATCACAAGGTGCTGGGTACCTTTGTTTCATGCTAAGCCATATCTCCATTGACTGAAAATTATTGTATTCATCACTTGATGCATCCATTCGGTCTTCGGGCTTGTTTATGATACTTGATCTTTAGCAGCCCAAGTATCGTGATTCTTGACCTTTAACAACCACGATATCATGGTACTACCTTGATCTGTATCACCGCCATGTATCATGATCTTTGATCTTTTCCCCCCAGTACGGTAAGTATATATCACGATTCTTGATGATCTCAGCCGAGCCCATCGTTCTTGACAGATGCGGACCCCTATATGTCTCGACACTATATGTCATAGGCAGCGAATGATCACTACCGTCCTCTGGGCAAGCCGCCACTGTGGCACTGTGCTGCTTTTCGTGGTCGGCAGCCTTCTGCGCGATGATACATTTCGAGATATATAGCGCTATATGCGCGCGTGCGTGCACCATGAGGGTTAACATCATACATAAATAAACCCACTACTGCAGAACAGGCATGAGCCGCCGCTTGTAATTATTTTTTGTCGTACAGTATCAGAATAACTAGCGGGTTTTTAGGAATTCAGGGTTTTTAGGGTTTTACGCTATTAAACGGGCGCGGACGGTCTTCGCAGGTACCAATATCTTTTTTTCGAGCGATGAATGTGCTGCTCCGAAACCACTGAAGTCGTTACGAAACGTGCTGCGGCGCGCGTGCCCCGCGACTCCCGCTTGGCGCGGGCGGCGGCATCGCGGCGGCTCGCGCGATGGCGGTGTCTCGACCTACCGGTACCAATGGTCGCTACTGGTGCTGAAAACTCAAGTCATCCATTATCTCTCCTCGTCACTCGCCGCCGCCAGCCGACAGCTGTCGCTCGCCGGTTCAACTGCACCGTACAGCGAGTTCTCAGGTGTTTTCCCCGGTGCGCTTCGCCGCGCCCGCGGTCGACTCTTGACACCAGGCGATGGCCGCCTTGGTGAGACGGGGCGCCGCCGCGCTGCGTTCGGCCGGACTGTCGGCGCGGCGCCTCGTTGAGCCGCCGGGTGCGCTCGGCGTCGGCAGTGGTCAGTTCTGCGCGGCCGCGAGGCGTCCACCGCGCGCAGCCGGCGCGGTGCAGGTGCTCGTACGCGGTTGGGCGACCGACGCGGACCGGCACGCGGTGCGCGCCGCTGTGGAGCGCAGCGCCACGCCGCTATGGCTCAGCAACTACACGCCCACACCGCCCGTCCAGGCGGCGCCCGACAGCCAGGCGCCCACGGGTCGGCTGCCCCCCCCCCTCCTCCCTCCCCCCTTTCTCCCCCCGCCCCTCCCCTATCGAACCACTTTACAAGCCTCTTGTTTCTCCGATCCCTGCCGTCCGCCTCTGAGAACCCGACGAGGGCGGGATCGACAGCTACTAAGGAGCGATGTAACTCGACCGTGGGTGGCGTCGACAGCTAAGGAGCGGACGCTGCTGTGGCAGCAGTAGGCACCGCTTGAGTTGACGCCCCCCCCCTAGCGCGCTCGACTCTCGACGCGTTTGCCGCACCCGCCAGGGAGTCGGTCGAAGAGCTGGCCACGAACTCGCACCCACGGAATCCCAACCTTGAACCGTACAAGCGACCGCCGTCTTAAAACTCATACACCGTCGGTACCTTGAACGCTCGAGCGAGCCTGGCTGCCCAGGGCGGACCGGCATCGAATATGGGGAGCTAACTCGCCACCAATACTGCACGGAGAGGCGTATCAAACAAATAAGGAGCAGTCACTGACGGCAGCACCCCCCCGGCCGGTCCGTGTGGGCGCCGCTTTGGCTCTGGTGCGCAGCGATGGCGTGGCTGTACCGCCGCGGGCCGGAGCTCTCGCGCGGCGCCATCCACAAGCTGTTCAGGAAGCGCCAGGTGTGTCCGTCCCCCCCCCCCCCCCCCCCCCGGGCATGTCCCCCCTTCCCCCGCCTCCTCCGCGTCGACCATCCCCTAGCAGGAGGGATGGCGCACCCGGCGCGGCGTGGGGGGTGGCTGAGGCGGGTGGCGGGGCGCGCACAGGTGAGGGCGCTGGACGCCGCGGGCGTCGGCGTGCGGCGTGTGAAGCCGGAGGAGACGCTGCGGACGGGCGAGCGCCTGTTTGTGCCGCGCGCCGCGGTGTTGGCCTACGTGGATGCCGCGGCGGGCGAGGGGGGGGAGAGGAGCGCGAGGGAGGCGCCGCCTCGAGCAAGGAGGGAGCGGAGCAGCGCCGCTTCACGCACCGGCCAGCGCGTGCCGGCCCCGCGCAGCCGGCAGCCGCCGCAGCCCGCGTCCTTCCGGCCCAAGGACACCGTGCTGCTGGCGGAGCGCGACCTGGTGGTGGTCAACAAGCCCCCCGGGCTGCCCATGACCGCGCCCCCCGGCGCCGCGAGCGTGGAAAGCGCCTACCGGCCCGCCGCGCTGGGGCTGCGCGCCTCCGCCTTCCTCTCGCCCGCGCACGAGCTGCTCAACGCCGCCAGCGGCGCGCTCATCCTGGCCAAGAGCGAGGCGCTGCATGGCCTCTATGCTGCGCACTTTGGCCGGAAGGCGCAGGCACCTGTGCAGCCGGACAGCACCGTCCCGCACGTGAGCCCCCCCCCACCTCGAAATCGAAATAGATTACAACATGCTAATCTGATGCCTCTAACCACTATGGGGAACACAAAGTGCAATCACAGCTCAAGCTACCGGCCATCCTCCTGCGTGTCCAAGCCCCTCCTCCTTCCAGAGGGCTGTAGCTAGGGCGGCAGCGCCCCCCCTGCTGTCTCCACCTAAGCGGACCCATCCCATCCAGCGCTCAGAAAGGCAAGCTGAGGCAGCCAGAGGCGCCCCGCTGACAGCTACCGCCGCCCCTCGATTCCTAACAACCGCAACAACACACCGCGGCACCGATCCACACTGCACTCGTACCGTTGAACCGGGTCCGCGGGTTCGAGAATAACGAAGCGCCCCCGCTTCTCGAGGCGGTCATGAAGCAGTCACAGCGAACCCAAAGCGTGTCCACGGTGCATGTATGGGAGTGCCGCCGAGACCCACAAGCAGCACGGGACTCACTCCATGCCCCCCGCCTCCCTTTCCCTCCGGTGCGCTCCCTCCTGCGCCCCCCCCTTGGGCCAGCAGCTGCGGCCGCGGGAGGTGAAGCAGATGTGGTGGGCGCTGCTGGACGCGAGCGGCGTGGACGTGGCGACCATGAGGCGCAGCTTCCCGATCGTCATGGAATACCGCACGGAGCAGGCCACGGTGACGGCGGGCGCGCAGTGCAGGTACACCCCCCTCACCCCCCTCCCTGCCCCCGGCTTTCCCGAGTGGCTTGCGGGAGGCCATCAGCCACCGATGTCGACACACTCTGGTCGGCGGTGATGGGGGCTAGGCACGAGGAGGAGCTGCGGTGGGGAGAAGCCAGGGCGCATTGGGAGAGGCTGGCACCCGGGGGGGGGGGGGGGGGGGGGTGATCTCAGGCTGAGGCGGATGCTGGAACGGTTGCCACCGGGCCTGACGCCGCCGCTGGCTGCCGGGCTGGCTGCGCCGCTGCGTAGGGTGAAGGCTGTGCATGAGGGGCTGATGTGGGTGGAGCTGCGGCCGATGAGCAACATCAACGTGCAGCTGCGGCCGATGTGCGCTCGCATCCTCAAGTGAGCCCCCCCTCCACCCGCATGTATGAGACTAAGTGATTCCAGGCGGTGTAATGGGCGCTTTAGTGGCGCCAAATCACCTTGTGTGAGTGTGACGCGGAGATTTGCGGCGGGTACGGTGTCAATGGGAAGCCCACGTAGTTATGCTGGGCTACGCCGGCTGCGAATGGAGTGACGCACAACCCTAAAGCCCCGGTGTACTTTCGCCCAGGTGCCCCATCATCGGCGACCGCAAGCACGGCCCCGGCCCAGAGGGCGCCGGTGCTGCCGCTGCCGCCACAGTGTCCCAGCTACTGCGCGGCAGCGGTGGCGCCAAGGGGGGCGCCGGCGAGCTGCCGCTGTTCCTGCACGCGCGCAGCCTGGTGGTGCGCTACGCCCGGGGCGTTCCGCCGCTGGCGGTGACCGCGCCGCTGCCGAGGCACATGGCAGCGCTGTGGGACGCCCTGGGATGGGACCACGCGGTCGTCAACTACCGGCAGCGCGCTCCTCTGGACGCTGCGGCGACTCCATGACGCAGCTCCCACCCAGAGATACATCTGGGAGTACCCTGCGCCCCTCCGTCATGCGACTACGCCGGCGTGTGTGTACGTCACAGCGGCGGCCCTCTCCACGCTGCAGTGGATGACACTTGCAAGTGCCGTTGCCCGGCGGGGCGTCGTGCTTGATACGAGTGTGAGACATCGAGGCGCAGGCGTTGCCGCTCAGATGTTGCCCCGCCGGCATTGGCGGAGCAGAAACGCGGGATGTCCGTCTCATGCCGTTTTCAACTCGGATACATTTGTATCAGTCGTGTAAAACCACGACAACCAATGATGCGGTGGGGAGCAATTGCAGGTATCCAGACTGTGTGCGCTGAAATGGTTACATAGCTCGAGACAGGTTCTATCCCATGTTTGAGGTATGGAGTCATAGCGCGGGTCTGAGTCGAGACTGTAGCGATAAGAATCGCTGATAATTATGAACGCGTCATGGTGATAGCGATTATAATCGCTGATTATGCTGTGGGTATCCTGCCGATACTAGTATACACGTTTATACTGCTATGGGGTTCTGTGTGTAGATTGACTATTTCAGGGCGCTAACTCGCGAGGCTGTGTTGGTGATACTTTCCTATACTACCAGCAGCTCCTCCAGCAAGCTGCGGGGCGTCTCAAACGCCCCCACCGCGGCCTTGTCCTCCGCAGCCATTGCCCTTGGCGGCGTGGAAGGCTCATCCCCTAGCTGCTTGCTGGAGCACGCCGAAAGCTCGAAGTCCAGCAGCCACAGCTCCGACATCGCCACCACGCGAGCCAGTGCGGCGTCCGTGGCGGCGTCTACGGCCACCTCCTGCCGAATGTCCTCCCCCACACGCAGCAGGAACGCCTCCGTCTCGCGCTGGCAGGACGCCGACGCCCCGAAGCCTGGCGCCAGCAGCAGCGCGAGGTCGGCGCCCACGGCCTCGGCGGCGGCCGTCTCGGAGCAAGCCCGCTGCTCGAGGAGCAGAAAATCGTCCAGCTGCTGCTTGTCGTCGGCCTGCTGTCGGGTGTCGAGTGCGGCGGCGTCTTGGCAGAGCTGCTCCAGAAGCTCGAACCCCATAGTATCGGCGATTTCGACGATGTGGGCGAAGTGGGCGCGATGGACGAGCTGCGGCTGCTGGTAGGAGGTGGAAGCCATGGTGTGGACTGGCGAGGTTGGGGGCCAGGGTTGTAGGATGGTCACGCTCGGGGCGTCTTGTCGTTACGACGGCGATCGGGGGGGGGGCGAATCGTCGGTCCGGGCGATCGCGAGGCACAGGTTGGCACGCGAGAGGCGGCTTGGCGGCGAAGTGGTTTGCCGGGTGTGATCGCTGGTGGTGAAAGAGATTGAGGCTGGGCCGGTGCGGGACTGAGGTCGGGAAGAGCAGCGAGTTGGTTCTATTGTGAGTTGAGTGAGTTCTGACGCCGGTGGTGGGCCGGAGGCGTTATATAGGCCGAGCAGCAGCAGTAGCTGTTAAATTTCGGCGGGGTCCACCCCGCAGTAGTTGTTAATTCTACGCTCGGGCTCGTGAGACTACGTCATATATTCCGTGATAAATATATATGATTCCGTGGTAATTGCGGGTGAACAGCCATTACAAGAGGCAAAGAGAATAGGTAAAACGTACCGTCCATGAGACAGATCCGACCGGGACGAACACAGCGACCGCGTTTATTTAGCGACCACCGCGCAAATCAGACAATATAACGGACAGATGCCCGAAATATGGATGAACCGGTCGTCTGGCGATACTACAAGAGGTTCCATTTCAAAAATGGGTTAAAAAATTACAAATCCGCGAGTAGGCCTCACCACATCACAGCATCGAACCGTTTTCTCAGGTATACGGGTGCAGCCTTATGCACCCTCGAACTAGCAGCCCATGCCCTTCGCAGCATGAATACGACAGCGCGTGCTAGCGAAAATTGCAAATCCTCTCTAAGAGGGTTCCCGCGACAAAATGCGCGCATAAAATGCTGCAGGAAATAAGTCGCGATTTGTGGGCGACACGTCGCGCTCGGTGTCATGCCGGTGTAATTGAGCGTAAACTTCACATTCTGCGATGCCCGCTATCATGTTTGCCGTGGGGGGATCCCGCAGCGTGCGCCCGCAAATTCGGTACCCGTAGGTCGCTATATAGTCCTACAGCAGGATACGACAACGGCGGCAATCACAGTCGCGCGGCCACATGATCACTATCGTGCAGCAGCATCTCGTCTAATCGCGGCGGCATCTCAGCCTCCTCACCTACCCGCTCGGCCACACTTCCGACACCGCTCCCAACCCGCTCAGCCGTAGGCACGATGCCTCGTCGTAACGGAATTCGTGCGGAAATAGTCGATGCGCGTCGCACGGCGCGGAGGAGCAAACATGAAACATGTTGCGAGAGCTGCGATGGCTAAATCTTGCGGTGACTGCGTCTTCGGTGGGTCTACGACCTGGTCGTCAGCGGGGTTGAAGTAGGCCAACCTTTACAGTTGTACATAAAGGCAATCTACACGAAAACCGGTCGGGAGTGAACATGACAGTCGTCGAATTCATGCACTCTACGAGGATGCCGGCGCGTCAAGTATGGCCAGCGGGCTATTCATTCATGATACCGCAAAAAAAACATGGTACGAAATGCCAAACTGTTTCTGTGTCTGATGGACTAGTTATCTGCCTACCGAGGGGTCCAGTATCAAGGGGATGCGAGGCGGCGGCACGATGTTAGAATAGTCCGCGCTTGACGAGCTAGTAGACGTGTTGCAAGAGCGCAATGACAAGGACTGTTTACCTTATTATGCTGATCATGCAAAGTATAACTATTATGACATGTTATAGAACGCATGACATGCGCGCAGATGCTCAGTAAGAATGATTGACAAGGTTAATTGATGGCCCTAGAATAACATGCATTGAGTGGAGATATGGCCGTGCTCACCAAAACTTACCATGGGTAGATGATATGTGGCAGCAAACAACATTGCTGTGAAACCTGCATGGCGGCTTTACTACCAAGCGGCCGTGCTACTGAAAAGCTGAATCACACGCTTAAATGGTGGTGGGGGGGGGGGGGGGGGGGGGGGCTGAAACATTTATTGGCTATTTTCATTTGAAGTCACCCCGGCTTGCTGATTAGTACCTGGCATAGGGAGAATCATGGGCAGTAAAGGATGTAAGCAAGCTATCAACAACTACTCATTGTAAGCAACAATTGTCGATTTCACTTGCTGTCGCTTCTGAGCGCGGCAGCAAGTGAAATCTTCAGTGGGGTAACGCTGACACTGGGGAAGGGGGGGGGGGTACTATGCGGCGCAGAGCAGCGCTGACGCGTCGGCGTCGGGGGCGGGGGGGGGGGGGGGGGGGGGCTGGCGGGTCGGCGTTGGCGGGGCGCCACTGGCGAGGCGGGACCTACGGCTGACAACACTGCATGCGCAGCTATTGATAAGATATGTGTGCATCCCTGTGTGCGCGTATGGTTGTGGCGGTATTGACGTTATAAATGACATGCGCCTGCTGGTGGAGATATTGATGCTTGACATATTTCATTACATGTGCTATTTGGAGAAACGGGAGGAGGGGGCCACGATAAATGATATAGTGTGGGCTGATACTATGCAGCTCGGGATGTGGGTGGCAGAGCGGCGCTGACGGGTCGCCGCTGGGTGGGTGTGGGGGGGGGGGGGGGGGGGGGATGGTGGGGCAGCGCCGGCAGGGCGGTTGAAGACTATAACAAAGATCGTGTGCAGTGGTGGTGCAAAGTCGAGAGGCTACAATATTTGAGAACACAAATATTATATTGGTTGCCACAACGCTTCCCACATGAAACAGTCTGTCGTACATATATACACTCATCAGTCTCAGGTACACATCGTACTAGTACTCGTACACATAGTTCATGTACTAACTCGTAGTACATCATACTCGTATATACACCGTACATACTCGTGTAATTGTCACACTACATTCCTCTCCCCCCCCTCTCCCCCATGGATGATTGATGGTTCGAATCTGCGCGCGGCTCACACTCGCGCATGCAGCAAGTAACATACCCGCCTCGGGCCTTTGCCGGATGCGCGTTCCCCATACATCATATGAAGATGCATAGTGCAATCGGGTCGTCACTTAATTGCACCCGCAGCGCGGGAGTGATGACTTGACGAAGGTATAAATTATCCCAGTTATGATGAAGCCTGTAGTATAGAAATCAAATATAACGACCATATGTGCTGTACATTGGTGGCAAATATATTTACACGGGCTAGCTGCAAAATGCGATCATCGGGCCATCGGGGAATCACCCAAAAAGGCCCACTACGGCAAATGCGAGGTCGGAGCATCAGAAGAAGAGGATGCGGAATGAGCACAAGCACATGCAGCAGACTTGGCCGTCTGCACACGGGCAGCGAAAATTCCGCCCAAGGTACCATATGCACGCAAGCAGAGACCCGCTGCGACAACCCCCGTTGTGTGTGCGACATGGGATGGCGACATAGGTGGCATATTGACTTTGTCCAGGCTTTGTCAGAAACGCAAGAGTAGATAACTCGTATGAAGGGTTGCAGTTGCAAAGCAGTTCCAATTCCTTGCGCTCGTTATCCTTTGTCGCAACTTGAGATTAGGATATCATTGGGCATTGCTTTTCATTTGTTGAAACGATTCGCGACTGGTGCTGTACGGTAAGAATGACGAATGACGATTGCATGTATAGGGGTTCCGGCGCCTTATTCGACGTCGCAGGGCGCGGATGCTGAGCAGACTTTTAGATTGTTACATCATTTTACAGGCGGCGCGACGATGCTTGATTGTCTGACTTTTGAATTGTTATATTGCCATATTGTCAGTGTTATATCGCCTGACTGGATTGTTGATACCTTTAGTCTTTTGTCAGTATATATATATATATATATATATATATATATATAAATTACATATATAATCATAGATGGTCGCCATTGAATACGAGCGACGATATGCTCGAGCGCGGGCGGACCCAGAGCTACTATTGCTGTCCAAAATAGCGCGTTACTTTATGCCTATGCCTAATCCTTATGCCTATGCGTTATGTTATGCGGAGTTTCAATTTCATTGCTGTCTGTAGAACCCGTATGATCCGTTTGTTTCCGGATATATAACGTATGTAATATGGGAACGACTACTGGCATCCGGACGATGAGGCAGTCGGCGCGGCCGTCGCGCCGTCGCGCCGCCGCCGGCCCGCCGTCTCAGCGCCGGCTTGCGCGCTTTGGTCGGAGCCGCAGAGGCGCCGACTACAGCGACGCTGGGCCGACGCACTTCGACGGCACGCGGCACCGCACCCCTGCCTGCTTCAGCACCCCTGATCCACCAGCCACCAGCAGCAGCTGGTACAACTCGATCCCCAGGGCCGACAGCGAGCTACTCGGCCCAGAATGGCGGGCCCCAAGGCGGCAGGCAGCGGCAAGCCCCCCAGCGCCGGCTGTGCTGGCGGCGCGCAAGGCGGCGGCGGCGGCGGCCAAGAAGGCCAAGGCCGCCAGCGGTGGCGGCGGTAAGGGCGGCAAGGCTGCGCCCGCGGGCAAGAGCAAGACGGTCGGCGGAAAGCGACCTCGCGAGGAGACGACGGAGGCTCCCCGTGGCCAGCTGTCCAAGTGCGACCCCCCCCCCCCCCCCCCCCCGCCGGCCCGGTTTGTCGGCCGTCGGCCCCTCGTCGACTATCCTGCGCCATGGGGCATGGCCGACGTCGTCGAATTGAACGACGCCTCCCCGAACTGCCCGCCCACCCCCTCTTGTCATCCCTTGTCGTTCCTCGTCCACGCCCGATCCGCGCGGCCGAGAAGCAAGGAGAAGAAGGAGGCGGTCCGGGCGAAGAAGATGAAGATGAAGCCGAACTTCGCGACCATCCAGGTGCGAAGAAAACCTTGGGCGAACCGGAGAGCGAGCGGAACTGATCGCCGCGCCGAGCACAGCGCCCGCGGCGTGGCGTGGGGTCGCCGAGTGACTTCACTCTCTCTGTTGGCGCGCGCAGGAGATAACCATGATGTGGGAGAAGATGCGGCCGGCCGAGGTGGCGGAGTCGGCCAAGGCCAAGACGGTGCTGACGATCATGGAGAAGGTGCGCCGCGCGTGCCGTTTAATACCACATCTACGAGTTTACATACTGTATATTTCTTTCCGGCACCGCCTCCGGGAATGGCTTGCCAGAGCGACACCGCAGGGTGTAGAACCCGGCGGCGCGCCTCTCGACCACGCGCCCAGGGATGCCGCTTGGCGCACACCCAATCCGGCCGGAACAATTAAGCGGCGCTGTGGCCTCCTACTGCATGCGCTGTCAAAATCGCGGTCCACACTCCCCCCCCCCCCCCCCCCCCCCACAACACCCTGCGCCCCTGCCCCGCCCCCCTTGCCCGTCGCCTCACCCCTTCCCGCAGATTGAAGAACCACGGGCGCGCCTCCTCCACGCGCCCAGGGGTCATGGTTCTGCGCATATTGCACTCGCGCCCCGGTGATAACGCAGCGCCGCAGCCGCCCCACTG
The DNA here is from genome assembly GCA_006384855.1 of Tetraselmis striata. Classification (NCBI taxonomy): domain Eukaryota; kingdom Viridiplantae; phylum Chlorophyta; class Chlorodendrophyceae; order Chlorodendrales; family Chlorodendraceae; genus Tetraselmis; species Tetraselmis striata. Next base: position 6,053 of record VCJN01000113.1, on the reverse strand, counting down.
CGCGCCCTGCCATCCCCGGGGCGCACAGCCCGCAACCACCCAGTGGCCTGCCCATTCCCCATCCCAACTCCGCCCGCGAGCGACCGCCTAGAAGGGTGCACGCTGACCCTGGACACCCCCCTCCCCTCCCCCCTCCATCCTCCTCCTCCTCCTCCCCTGCCTGTACCTAGACTCCTCCTTCTCAGGGAAACGCGCGGTCTTCCCCCTCCCCCCCCCCCTCCCCTCCCTTGTGGGCAGCTCGGCATGCTAAAGCACACCCGCCGCATTGCCCCCCTTCCCCTCCCCCCCCACCCCCCTACCCTTAACTCAGGTCAAGGGCCGCATCACCGACCTCGCCATGTCGCACACCGCGTCGCGCGTCATGCAGGCCTGCGCCAAGCACGGCGACGCCAAGGTGCCCCCCCCCCCCCCCCCCCCTCTTCCGCAATCCTCCCGGACTTCATGGGATGAGATAGGATCGGACAGTGTTAGGCAGAAAGAGATTGCGACCACCACGGGCAGGAGCTGAGCTGCGATGAGCTGCGAACCGGCAGATGGGGGCATTGCGCTATCAGCACAGGGGTCGCGGGGACCCTAGGCACCGGTCACCCAGTCCGGAGCTTGGCCACCTTGGGAGGGCAGGACGTTGCTGTGGGCCCCGGATAGCAGGCGGGGCGCATGTATGGCGCGCTGGTGTGTAGTTTCCGACCTCATGCTCACCCTCCGCGCCCTTGGAACTTCACGGTCTCCTGCACAGTGTGTGTGCCAACCTGTGTGTGCGCGCGTTGCTGCGACGGGGCTACCGCGCGAGTCACGCTGTGGTCGGGCTGGCATCCGGTGGTGCATGAAGTGTGCGTGAAGTGCTGGCGACGGCCCGGCGGAGCTGCCGCGATGCCCCGCCATGTGGCTGGGCCGGCCGGCTGAGGCGCTGTGCTGTGGGACCGCAGGTGCGGTCGGCCATCCTGGGGGAGGTGAAGGGGCGGCTGCTGGAGATGGCCAAGAGCTCGTACGGCAACTTTGTGATCCGGAAGCTCATCAACCTCGCGCCCAAGTCGGAGCTGGCGGGCAAGTGCCCCCCCCCCCCCCCCCCCCCCTCCCCGCACCACCTTCCCCCCGGCTTCAATCCCTAGTTAGGGTTCGCAATTGTCCGTTCTGTTTGGGGGTGTCCCGGGTTGTGGACGATGCAAGTGATCCCACGATTACACACCAGGAGCTCCTTGGGGTCCCACTCGGCTACCCCCCCTTCCCCCAGCGCCGCCGGCCTGTGATGCGCGACAATACTGCGTTATCTTCCTGAAGCGCTCACCCTCTGTTGGGGGCGCTCCTGTGTTGACAACCAACCGTCCTGAGGCGCCGCGGCTCCGCCCTCCCTGTCTTGTCCTCTCCTCACCCCCCCTTCAAGACCGTGTGTCCTATATCTGGGGCGATCGATCGCCCCCAAGTCGCAAATAATTGACCCCGTCAGCGGGCACATTTAGGTGGATGCATGGTAAATGAGGGCAGGTGACGGTTATGCGCCATGCCGTGCCATGCAAGCCACCTCTCCCATCGAGTCCCTCAAGGGGCCCCTCAGCTCAGGGCGGACTATCCCCCCCCCTCCCCCCCCCCGGCGCCGCCCGCCTGTGATGCGCGACAATACTGCGTTATCTTCCTGAAGCGCTCACCCTCTGTTGGGGGCGCTCCCGTGTTGACAACCAACCGTCCTGAGGCGCCGCGGCTCCCCCCCCCCCCCCCCCCCCCCCGATTGTCTTGCCCGCACCGCCTGACTCCCCCCTCGCGCTTCCCCCCCCCCCGGCCCCCGGCCCCACCCTCTCCTTCCCCCTTCCCCCGCAGAGATCCAAAAGGCCTTCAAGGGGCGCATCCCGGAGCTGATGCGCCACCCGTGCGGCTCCGCCGTCGTCATCGACCTCTACGCGGTGCGGCGGCGCTCTCACTTTACACTCGCATGCACCCCCTCCCCCCCCCCTCTTCCGGGTTACCCGTCAGTCGCTCACGTTGCCCCCCTCCCCCCCCTTTGCGCAGGCGGCCTCCACGGAGCAGCGTAACTGCATGGCCGCGGAGTTTTACGGGCGCGAGTTCCAGCTGTTTGACGCCAAGGCGGGCGACGCCGCGCACAGCCTGACGGAGCGCATGTCGGGCATGACGGCAACGCAGCGCAAGGCCACGCTGCAGCACCTCACCATCCAGCTGTCGCCCATCATGGAGAAGGGGCTGCTGGACTCGGAGCTCGTGCACCGGTGCGGGGCATGGCGCCCATGTCTTGAGACCCGTGCGGCCGTGGTCCCGGGCTGTGCATGGGGCGCCCCATGGGCAACATGACCCCCAAGAAAAGTAGGGTATGAGTTAGGGTTTTGGTGTCTGGCTTGGCGTCGGCACCCGTGGTGTCTCATGTGCAGATGGGTGTAGCATATATTGCGGTGTGTGTGTGTGTGTGTGTGTGTGTGTGTGTGTGTGTGTGAAGCGATTTATAGATTGTAAATAAGATGCTTAAGGGCTACGATAGTGAATGTATACAGATATATAAAATAAACATGGGATACTTTAGGGTTGCCATAGTGAATGTATACAGAAAATACTAGAGGTACTTAACATGGTTACGGCAGCAATTTATGTGCACGTTTTTCACCGCGGATTGAGGCGGCCGATGATGCGCGACAATACTGCGTTATCTTCCTGAAGCTGCCCACTGCCAGCAGTGGGCATCGAGGTGTTGACACGAAATACGTCCTGAGGCCGCCTCGCCGTGTTGCGCCCCCGCCGCCGCTCACCCGCCTGGCCACTGACGCACCCCCCCCCCCCCCCTTCCCCCCCCGGGGGCCAGGCTGGTGTGGGAGTACATCGAGAACAGCTCGGAGGTGACGATGGCGGAGGTAGTGGACAACCTGTCGGGGCCCTTCATGCTGCGGATGGTGCACACGCGCAACGGCGCGCGCGCCTCGTGCGCGGTACTGCGCGCCGCGGCGGCCAAGGACCGCAAGAAGGTGGTCAAGGCGATGAAGGAGAACGTGGCCAGCCTGGCGGCGGACGAGTACGGCCACGTGGTGCTCATCGCGGCGCTCAGCGTGGTGGACGACACGGCGCTGCTGCGCAAGATGATCGTGGCGCCGCTGCAGGTGCCGTCCTCTCTCTGCCTCCCCCCCCCCCCCTCCGCACATTCTCCTCCCTCTCTCGCCCCCCCCCCCCCCCCCCCCTCTCTCTCTCTTTCTCTCTCTCAGTATTCCTCCCAACCAGAGACATTGCCTGGGCGCCACGGCAAGGATGCGCACAGATATCTTGGTGCAAAGACTTTTATGGACTGCTGTATCTCTGTGTGTGTGTGTGCGCGCGTGCGTTATGTATCGGCATGCAGGCATAGGGAAGCACTGTCTTCGAGTACCTCTACCAGCACTAGATGGGTGGCAGGCCACATGCCTCATATAGTAGTGGCGGCTCGTTTTTTATTTCTAGGGATCGTGTCCAGTTGTCCGATGGCATTAAAGTATTGTCATAGGACGATGTTGCGTCAATCAATGCCCCGATCGCCATGTCGTGTTTGGTATCCGCGGCTCGCCTCTTCCTCCTGCTGTAGCACCTGGGAACGCACCCCGCTGTAGCACAAGGTATTAAGAGGCCCAAGCTCGGACGGCACCCGGCAAGGTGCGGCAAAGGCACTGACATGCGCCCTCGGCACTGCTGGCCGTCCGCGCAGGCCATGCTTCCGGGCCTGCTGGAGCACAAGTACGGTCGGCGTGTGGTGCTGCAGCTGCTGGCGCCCTTCCACAACCGCTATCTGCCGGTGGAATACCAGGAGTGGGTGCGTCCCAGCAGCGAAGAGGGCAAGACGACAAGCCTCAAGGTGGCCGCCCGCTCACCTCCGAACGACACGCGCCGTGGCGTTCAGCGGCGTCCGCTGCCCCCCGAAAAGGACAAACTGCGTTTTCGCCACCACCGCGTCAGTATTTCCAGGACTGTACTGTATGCGCGGTGCATCACGATGATTTTCGAAAATGGGTCCTGGTGTGGTATCGGCCCCATGCTCCATGAGGCCAAGTATACGCAAACTAAAGGAGCGCTCTCGTAGGGAGCACGGAAACCCAGATGGGGGCTCCTGTACTTCACGTGCCAAGACACCCATAAGAACCCTCAAAATACTCTCTAATCAATGTGTCTAGCAACCAATAAGTTCCTAACTATAACCCTCTACTTGAGCTGTCTACCAACCTATAGGAACCCTCACTTCAATCCTATAATGGAGCTGTCTGGAAGTCTATAAGAATTCTTTCTATAACCCTCGAATTTAGCTGTCTAGCAGTCTATAACAACCTTACCCTCTAATTGAGCTGCCTAGAGCATTCGCTTCCATTCCGCCATAGCTTCGTCGACATGGGACCCCCTGGCCGGCAGGGCACAAAGGTTCGCATTCCCGGCAGTGTTCTCAGTACCACGTGCGCAGCTATAAGCTCGCTGGCACCCGTACAATTGTTTGCATGATGTTGCACCGTTCCACAATACATACATTCCGCTCTCGAACTAGGGGGAGGGGGGTAACATTGTCCTTTCCCGAGCGGGCGCCCAGTTTGCCAATATGTGCCATGTCGCTCTGGGTGCTTCCACCTGAAACCGGCACCGTCTCTCAAGTTGGCCGAGGCTCAAGCGTCCCTCGCATCCTATTCGACGGCGTTGCCCCAAAGCCCGGCATGTGTCTGACCCCCCCCCCCCCCCCCCCCCGCGGGGCCTCCGCTCGTGCGCGCTGCAGGACCCGGTGCTGCGGCGCCGGGAGCTGCTGGGCTCCGGGGAGGGCAGCCTGGCCGCGCAGCTCGTCGGCGCCGTGGAGGGCGACCTCGCCGGCCTGCTCTCCAGCTTCACCGCTACGGACTGCGTGCTCGAGGTCCCCCCCCCCCCCCCCCCCGTCCCGTCCCGGCCCCCGTGCCTTACTTTCCTTGGATCGTGGCATGCCGAGTTTCTCACGCGGGGTCGGGCTTTGCTACGCAGGTTGCGCGCGGAGGGGAGGACGGGCTCCTGGAAGAGGCGGAGCCGGAAGGTATACAGCCCCCCCCCCCCCCCCCCCCCCCCCCCGCGGCCCCACCTGCTTCCCCGGCGTAGCTGTGGTATTTGTGTGGAGCCACGTAGAAGACGCTCGGTGCCTGCATGCTGTCTCTTTACCCACCCCCCCCCCCCCCCCTCCGCTTTTCTCTCCCTCCCTCCGTATCTCTACCCTCCTCCCCCCCCCCCCCCTTCTCTCTCTGGCTGTCATCCTGTTAGTTCTGGCATCGGCGACCAAGACATGCATCGGCTACCCAGAAACCGGCATGCGCGCACCATGTCCATCTGCTTCTGCTGCGCTCTCGTGCGGGCCCAAAAAGAAATGCAGTACTGGGAAACAGCGCGTCGATGTAATTCTGTGGTGATTTTTAGGTGGGTTCCTCGCTAGTTTTGAGACCTCCCTACTGTTGAGATAAAAAGCTCGAAAAAGGTGCCGATCGGACTCTGGCGTCATCGTCCGATATTTTAGAGCTTGTGTACCGGTATGAACCGGGCCGATGAGGATCACACCACGGTACTGTACGAGTTACCGTCCCAACACTCCAGATATGCATGTTCGAGTATATGCGTCATGTGCTTGCCGGGGGGCGTCCCATCCACCAGTAGAACCGCGGCACAGTCCCACCCCTCGAACTGCTGCGTGACGAGTGGCGCCCAGCACACCCCATACCGGCAATCAACAGGGTTGTGCTTTAACGACGGGCCTCGACCCCTGCTGTGCCCCGCTCGGCGCTGACCGACGCCGGCGCTCTTGTTTCCCCGGCTGCTGCAGGCGTCAAGCGGGTGCGGGCCGCCATCGCGCAGCTGGCGGCGGAGCCCCGGCCCGGCGAGGGCGCGGCCACGACCTCCGGCGGCGAGGAGGACGACGCGGCGGCGGCGGAGGGCACTCCCAGCCACGTGCTGCTGGACTACGTGCCGAGCCGCACGCTGCGCCGGCTGCTGCTGGCGGGCGGGGAGGGCGGCGGGTCGGGCGCCTTTGCCGAGGCGCTGTGGGCCGACGCGCTGCAGGGCCGGTGCGCCCAGTGGGTTGGCAGCCACGCGGACAAGGTGCG
>VCJN01000112.1:0-17667 GCA_006384855.1 Tetraselmis striata | reverse complement strand
GATGGGGCAGGAAAAGTTGCATGCCAATCACCATAGCCCTCTGTACCTGACTGAAATCATGCAGTTTTTGGACAGAGTGGGCCCTACTGTAACAGCACATGTCTATGATTATACGTCAGAACGATATGTGCTTGACTCTATCAACAAGCAGTCGCAATACTATAACACATTGGAAACCATGTTTGCTAAAAAGCGAGGAATCCGGGGAACTGCCTTTGCTGACTTTCAGCACTTGGCTAAGAATATCATATGTTACCATTCAAAGCAAACACTGTACTATGATCCTGAGGACGCGTCAGGAATCATGGAGTATTGTCTGCAGACCATACCGTATAAACAATGTGACACGCTGGCCACATTCCTTCGTTGGGTGCTGCAGCTGCTGGGATACAGTGACACTCATACTGGCAACCCACAGTACCTTAAACAATATCTGATTGGCAAATTTCGGAACAATACATCTCTGAAAATTGAGTTCCAGAGACAACTCGGAATTCAAACCATAGGCCAGCAAATACTAACCATAAAGGTCATTCAGCAGACAATTGATATTATAGACTCTTGGAAAATCATAAAGCTGGGCCAAACCCAACCACGATATACTAAGCAACCACAACCATATCGGCAGGGACCACCTGCTTGGTCGCTAGTACCTGGCCGTGGCGGCGGAAGGGGCTACAGAGCTCCAATGCAAAACTATACAAGCCGCGGTCGAGGTCGCCGTGGTGCTGGTCGTGGCCGTTACGATAACTGGGATCGCCCTTAGCGCCAGGCGGATCCTTCAGGAATACCATATAACCCAGAGTATCTCTGGATCCACCCAGATGGCATGCCGGTTTGCTCATATTGTAGTGGCCATGGTCACAACTTTCTGGCCTGTCGAAGGAGGCAGGATGAGGCAGGAAATCCTGCCCAACCCTCAAAAAAATATTTCCTGACTCAAATGCTCCAGCGTCAAAAAGAGTGGAAGCAGGCCCATCCTAATGAAAATTGGGTGCGAGCATGCCAAAGAGCTTACGATAAACGGAGCGTGCATCTTGGCGTGAGGCCGGGCACGTCAGACTTGCTGAACATGCCAGTGTCTCGAAACATGCTCCCGCACCATAATCCTGGTGGTGGTCGTGGTGGTCCGGGAGACCGCGGACGCGGTCGTGGCGGTTGTCACCCTGGTGGACGTGGCGGCGGCGGAAACGTTGGCCGTGGCCAAGGTGGCGCAGGTGGAAGATAATCATAGAATACTGTAAAACTGTAAAAGCCACATGTGGAAAATCTTTCCGTCCGCAGCACACTGAAACATGAGCAAATGTAAAAGCTGAGGCATCAACCCAGCGCAACTGTAAATAAACCGCAGTATAAATAGTATTGACACATAGTAACCTGAATGAATCCACTTTGTAAATATCTTTGATACACTGTGTCGATACATATCAGTCTCCTTAACATATGATTAAATGTTGCCATACAATGAATAAGCTGAACGTAGTAATGTATTGTGTGGGCAACAGCTTTGATTTGAGGTGATTTGGATGTGGCCGCTCATGTTGATCTGTGCCAGGGGACGCTCTGGAGTGATCCTGAGCGTGGGCATGCCCCTGTCGTTTACGGCAGGATCGCCAACAATCGGAGTTCATCACAGTCGGCCGACGAACACATCCTCCCATCATATTGCTTTGAGCCAACTTTCAAATAACAACAAGAATATTATATAACTATAAAGACAATATCTGAATATTGGCTCAAGGCTACTGTGTCTCACAACACCACTATGATATAACCATGATAACAATACCAAAAGTAAGTGTTGTGGAGGATATGGGACCACTGCGTTCGAAACGTAGGGTCGATGACACTCAGGAACCCTCTGTTGTGCATCATATCTTGGAGACTCACAAGCGCTGAAGGCGCAAACATCCTAAACACCGTACTGCTGGCCAAAAAGGTAGCTCATCAAGAGCGCCGCAACTCGAACCAGCTGAAAAACTACTATATCAGCAAAGACGACCAACCACGGTGGATAATGCTATGCAGACGGACACTATTGAGTGCCGTGATATACAGACTCAAATCAATGAGCTCATGTCTGACTATAATGACAGTATGGTCAGGGCAACGACCCCTAGACCTCATGATAATGACGCAACGGTACAGGGCACATTTTTGAGTCAAAACGGTCCAATTCTTGGACTCAAAAATGTGCCCCCCACGTGATCGCTTAGGCTGGGATATGTACCCATTTTTCGGTCACATTTCAGGTGCAATGCAATACTATACGAGAGTATTAGAAATGGCACATCGGCGTGTCCTCTTCGCGCCCTCAGTCGCGTAAAGTACTATCCGCCTCACCTTGGAAGATTGCGGACGCGAGGGCATGGCGACTGCGTTTCAAGCTTTTCAAGCCTGGAAATCGAGCCTCACTCGCGCAGAGAAGACGCCCCGGGCCTACGAGTCTATCGCCGACCTCAGAGATTGTGTTCGTCGCAACGAGATGCTACCTCTGAACCCTGCTGACAGCGACGCGGCGTTGGGGCGAGATGTCGGCGCAGGCGGCGGTGCGGGCTTCGCGTCCCGAGATGAGGGCTCCTTAGGCGGAGATGCGGGTCGGGGAGGCGGAGATGCGGCACCGCCACGTGAAGATGTGGCCCTGCGACTCCCACCAGCGGCACCCGAAGGCGCCTGACGGCTTGACGGGGCTTCGCGTTTCGGCTTAGGCGCCTGGAAGGGGTCGTCGTCCTCCAACTCTTTCGCCATCTTAAAGGAGGAGTCGGCCCACGCTTCTTGGAATGCTTGTTGCGCAGCTTAATGGGCGACAAGCTGCTGCTCTTGCCTCAATAGGCGGAGATGCGGGTCGGGGAGGCGGAGATGCGGCACCGCCACGGGAAGATGTGGCCCTGCGACTCCCACCAGCGGCACCCGAAGGCGCCTGACGGCTTGACGTGGCTTCGCGTTTCGGCTTAGGCGCCTGGAAGGGGTCGTCGTGCTCCAACTTTTTCGCCATCTTGAAGGAGGACTCGGCCCGCGCTTCTTGGAATGCTTTTTGCGCAGCTTAATGGGCGACAAGCTGGTCTTGCCTGCCGTGCTCAACGCACCGTGCGGGCGCTTCGTCGCACTCGAAGGCTGAGGCTCACTCGGCGGCTTGGCAGTCTCCAAGGGACCAAGCCTGCTCGGGGGAGGGGACGGAGCTGCTCGAAGCTCGATCAAGAGACCTGCTGCAGCGCCGTTTTGGGAGCCATCTCCGCCGGACCCCGGTGGCGGTGGTTGAGATGCGGGCTTAGAGGACCCGCCAGCCTGACGCGGCGCCGCTACGACCTGGTAGTAGCGGTCGTCGACCAAGACGGTGGGGGGTAAAGAGCCGGCTCGGCAACCTTCCAGTATGAGGATTTTTATGACAAAAAGGGGATTTAATTGCCCATATGCTTTACAATACTATACAGATTGCAAGGCAGTACCACTAATGCCTGATATTTGCTGGCGGCACGCCGCAGATTGCTGCAGCGCTGCACCGCAGATGCTGCCTTAAGGCATGCTTCAATTGTCTAGATGGCTGCAAACCATTTATTAGTATGCGGGGCTGCATGGCATAGAAGGGATGTGAACACGCACCGGCTTGACGATACTATACGGACTGCAAGGCAGTAGGGCTAATACCTGATATTTGCTGGCGGCACGCCGCAGATTGCTGCAGCCATTTGCCTACATGGCTGCAAACCATTTCGTATGCGGGGCTGCATGGCATGAAAGGGATATGAACACGCACCGGCTTGACGATACTATACGGACTGCAAGGCAGTAGGGCTAATGCCTGATATTTGCTGGCGGCACGCCGCAGATTGCTGCAGCGCTGCACCGCAGATGCTGCCTTAAGGCATGCTTCAATTGTCTAGATGGCTGCAAACCATTTATTAGTATGCGGGGCTGTATGGCATAGAAGGGATATGAGCACGCACCGGCTTGACGATACTATGCAGATTGCAAGGCAGTAGGGCTAATGCCTGATATTTGCTGGCGGCACGCCGCAGATTGCTGCAGCGCTGCACCGCAGATGCTGCCTTAAGGCATGTTTTAATTGACTGGATGGCTGCAAACCATTTATTAGTATGCGGGGCTGTATGGCATGAAAGGGATATGAACACGCACCTACTTGACGATACTATACGGACTGCAAGGCAGTAGGGCTAATACGTTATATTTGCTGGCGGCACGCCGCAGATTGCTGCAGCGCTGCACCGCAGATGCTGCCTTAAGGCATGCTTCAATTGTCTAGATGGCTGCAAACCATTTATTAGTATGCGGGGCTGCATGGCATGAAAGGGATATGAACACGCACCGGCTTGACGATACTATACGGACTGCAAGGCAGTAGGGCTAATGCCTGATATTTGCTGGCGGCACGCCGCAGATTGCTGAAGCGCTGCACCGCAGATGCTGCCTTAAGGCATGTTTTAATTGACTGGATGGCTGCAAATCATTTATTAGTATGCGGGGCTGTATGGCATAGAAGGGATATGAGCACGCACCGGCTTGACGATACTATGCAGATTGCAAGGCAGTAGGGCTAATGCCTGATATTTGCTGGCGGCACGCCGCAGATTGCTGCAGCGCTGCACCGCAGATGCTGCCTTAAGGCATGCTTCAATTGTCTAGATGGCTGCAAACCATTTATTAGTATGCGGGGCTGCATGGCATGAAAGGGATATGAACACGCACCGGCTTGACGATACTATACGGACTGCAAGGCAGTAGGGCTAATGCCTGATATTTGCTGGCGGCACGCCGCAGATTGCTGCAGCGCTGCACCGCAGATGCTGCCTTAAGGCATGCTTCAATTGTCTAGATGGCTGCAAACCATTTATTAGTATGCGGGGCTGCATGGCATGAAAGGGATGTGAACACGCACCGGCTTGACGATACTATACGGACTGCAAGGCAGTAGGGCTAATGCCTGATATTTGCTGGCGGCACGCCGCAGATTGCTGCAGCGCTGCACCGCAGATGCTGCCTTAAGGCATGCTTCAATTGTCTAGATGGCTGCAAACCATTTATTAGTATGCGGGGCTGCATGGCATGAAAGGGATATGAACACGCACCGGCTTGACGATACTATACGGACTACAAGGCAGTAGGGCTAATACGTTATATTTGCTGGCGGCACGCCGCAGATTGCTGCAGCGCTGCACCGCAGATGCTGCCTTAAGGCATGCTTCAATTGCCTGGATGGCTGCAAACCATTTATTAGTATGCGGGGCTGCATGGCATAGAAGGGATATGAATACGCACCTGCTTGTCGATACCATACAGTTTGCAGGGCAGTAGGGATAATACGTTATATTTGCTGGCGGCACGCCGCAGATTGCTGCAGCGCTGCACCGCAGATGCTGCCTTTAAGCATGCTTTGATGGCCTAGATGGCTGCAAATCATTTATTAGTATGCGGGGCTGCATGAATCACCAACATGCGCCGGTCGCCGCGCGTTGGCGCGTTGGCGCCCCGCTGCGCCGGCCGCGGCGCGTTGGCGCCCCGCTGCGCCGGCCGCGGCGCGTTGGCGCCCCGCTGCGCCGGCCGCGGCGCGTTGGCGCCCCGCTGCGCCGGCCGCGGCGCGTTGGCGCCCCGCTGCGCCGGCCGCGGCGCGTTGGCGCCCCGCTGCGCCGGCCGCGGCGCGTTGGCGCCCCGCTGCGCCGGCCGCGGCGCGTTGGCGCCCCGCTGCGCCGGCCGCGGCGCGTTGGCGCCCCGCTGCGCCGGCCGCGGCGCGTTGGCGCCCCGCTGCCCCGGCCGCGGCGCGTTGGCGCCCCGCTGCGCCGGCCGCGGCGCGTTGGCGCCCCGCTGCCCCGGCCGCGGCGCGTTGGCGCCCCGCTGCCCCGGCCGCGGCGCGTTGGCGCCCCGCTGCCCCGGCCGCGCTAGCAAAGGAAGTGCGGTTTGTGAAATCGACGGACGGGAGTCGATTAAACTCTTATCTGCGGTTGAGAATGATTTGTTGTGATAGTTGATTATGATTAATGAGGTATTGTCCAGGGAGCTATGGCAGCGAATTTCAAGCTGCATGAATCCCTTGTCACGGACCAGACACGAACCCACGTTGCTTGCCGAGGTGCTCCGAGAGATGCGCCCTTAAAGTCGCCGAATCTCTTCCGACGACCAACCACAAGGCGCGTCCGTTGGTGTCGGGGTTTCTTGGGTGCTTTGGCGCGATGAGAAGTACACGACCCGCTGTCAACAGGCTGTCGAAGTAGTCCATTCGCGGCAGGGGCCTTTGCGTCATGTAGGTGCTCGGAATCTGCACGCGATAGATTACCGCCTTGGAGGCCGCCAGCAGCTATAGGAGCAAATTCAGGTGAGTGAACCAAGGCGACATGGCAACGACAAAGGGCTCCTTGCCTAGGGCAGCGTTACAAGAGCTAGTGGCGACAGTACACGGGTTTGTACACGAGAGATGCGGGCGTTCACCTGCCCCCACTGCGGAGATGCGGGTAATCCCACCCTTTACGGCGGTCAATTCGATCCCTCCACCCTCCGCATCTCTTGCTCGCCAGTCGTGCCAGCGGTGGCCTCAGCCACCGCTGCTTTGACGTCCGGGAGGACGTACCTGTCGTCCCCAATGTGGGCCTCCGGGTTCCAGTGCCGCGTCTCTTTCGCCGCCGTCATGGTTCTCGCCGTCTCGCATACACGAACCCACGTTGGTTGCCGAGGTGCTCCGAGAGATGCGCCCTTAAAGTCGCCGAATCTCGTCCGACGACCAACCACAAGGCGCGTGTGTTGGTGTCGGGGTTTCTTGGGTGCTTGGACGCGATGAGAAGCACACGACCCGCTTTCAACAGACTGTGGATAGGTAGTTCATTTGCGGGCGGGGCCCTTGCGTCAAGTAGGTGCTCGGAATCTGCGCGCAACAGATTTCCGTCTTGTAGGCCGGCAGCAGCGGTAGGAGCATATTCAGGTGAGTGAACCAAGGCGACATGACAACGACAAAGGGATCCTTGCACAGGGCAGCGTTACAAGAGCTAGGAGCGATAGTTCACGGGTTTGTACGCGAGAGATGCGAGCGCTCATATGCCCCCACTGCGGAGATGCGGGTAATCCCACCCTCTACCTTTAAATTCTCTCCACCCTCCGCATCTCTTGCTCGTCAGTCGTGCCAGCGGTGGCTTCAGCCACCGCTGCTTTGACGTCCAGGAGGACGTACCCGTCGTCCCCAATGTGGGCCTCCGGGTTCCAGTGCCGCATCTCTCGCCGCCGCCATGGTTCTCGCTGTCTCGCATACACGAACCCACGTTGGTTGCCGAGGTGCTCCGAGAGATGCGCCCTTAAAGTCGCCGAATCTCGTCCGACGACCAACTTCAAGGCGTCGACAACTGTCACATCTCGCCCCCTCCTGACGGCAGTGAGTGGCGCGCAGCAATTGAGAAAGATGATGAGGAGCAGCCCCCCGCCCCCTCCCCCACCACGCTATCGACATTGGCAGGACCCGAGCCGTAGTCCGGGTCTGCCATGACGAGGGCTTTTGCCGGGCCATTTTACCAGAGGACGAGATTCGCATCTGCCGGTGAGCTTCTTGGACATACTCGTTGCAAATCCCCCGCAACTCGTTGTACACAAGCCGGTGGTCTTCAGAGGCCAAGAAGGCCCGCATGTTCACCGTGCTGCCTCTCGCCCCTGCCCCTCTCTTGCAGTCTGAGGTCATTGGGTATCGCGGATCGTGCATGATGTGTTAGAGGTCGTTGGTAGACAAGGACGAAAACACGAAGCGGGTGGGAAACGGGGCGGGTGTCACCACTCATGTCGAGATGCGCGACGGCGAGGTGCGCTTAACGCAGCCCACGGCGCCCTGATGAGAGATGCAAGCGAAGATGCGAGTCCGCGTACCGTTGGAGTCGCTCCTGGGAGAGGGACCAAAGGTGGCACACCTTGAGGCTTGGGGGGTCAGGCTGAGGCTCGCCGTGAGGCGAAGGCTGCGAATCTCCGGCCCCGGGCCATAGCGGTCCGCTTCCATGTTGCCCACCGCCCGGCTGCATGGGCCTCATGGGCTGAGTCGTGGGTATTGGCGCCTGAGACGCCCTCCTGCCGGAACGCAAGTGCATCTGCGGAGAATCTTGCGCCATGGGGGTCACTAGCAGTGTGTCGAGAGCCCTGCTCGTTGGGTCAAAGCCAAGTGCAGCCGCAGATGTCCCCGCCACGCACAGAACTGTGCAAGCGGGCAGATGTGCGTTTTGCTCTACGAGGACGGTCTGCCATGCTTTTGTGCACCGAGAAGCGTTAAGATGCCTCAAAGAATACAAGCGCGAGGGAGCTTGCGAGGGGTAGATGAGTGGGAAGCACAGTGGCGGCGTAGCATTCGAGGCCAGAAAAAACGGTTGGCGTGGAAGGGTAGCGACGCATCTCGTCAAAGGGCGGTGGACAGGCGTGTAGTACATAGTGAAGGTTCATTTCACTGAACAGTACCTCGTACAGTGTTGGCAAGAAAAGGAAGCCAGTTTCACAGTACATTCGTACAGTGTTAGGCTGGACTCAAATTTGCACCCCCCAAAAGGGGTACAATATTGAGTTAAGGGGGGTGCAATTTTGAGTCCAGAAATGTGCCCATTTCGACTCAATAATCGCCCTTTTTCCATGACGCAACAGTACCAACTCAAAATGATAATTACCCATCGTTCAATCAAAATGCTTGGGAAGAACTGAATATGATATGGGGGCCGTTCACCCTTGATGGGGCGGCAACAGCTGAAACCACGAAAGTGCTTGATAATTACTGTTCCCCAACTAACTCTATTTTTGATGCTGACATCACTAACCATCATGTGTGGCTAAATCCACCATTTGAGAAAATATCCGACTTTATTGCCTGCTTCGAAAGGAAGCGCAGGCTGAATCCTTACAATATCTCAGCTGTGTTCGCAATTCCCAAGTGGAAAAACAATGATAATATAAAACATATCTTGAAAACATACCGTAAAATCCATCAATACCCTCAGGGTGCGTACCTTTGCGATATTCCTGATCCAAACAACCATAATGAGCGGATACCAATGGGTCCGACTCCATTCGCATTTGATGTATATCTTGCTGATTATACTGTCGAAGACAGACTGCGCGACAAAGCGCACAATGTGAAACCATCATATCAAATTCCAACTGCAAACTTTACTTCTCAGACTGTTGAGACAGATCTGTTGAAGGCCAAAACCAAAATAACAGTCAAAAACGATATCCTGTCTGATCAGGTGGACGTACTGATTGACAGTGCTGCCCAGAGAGAATTCATCTCTTGGGACATTGTACAAAAATATAATCTGCCAGTGAAATTGCTGGACCAAGCAATCAAAATACAGCTGGCAGATGGAGCAACATATAAGACCTCTCGACACTATGTTACCATAAGCCTCCAGTTTGAAACTGGTTACACCACAGAGGCTAATTTTGTTTGCCTCCCCAGTAACAATCACTGGGATGTCATACTTGGCATTCCGTGGCTGCGAAAAAATAATCCAGACATCCATTGGGATGATGGCACCATACACGAGAGACAGACAGATGCCACGCTGTTTGCCTGTGAGATTGAACCCAGACCAGCAGTGGTGAGCATCTTGTCAGCAAATCAGATGGCTAAGCTGCTACATATCTCTGCTGAACCAATCAAAAGTGCAGAGGCAGCATCATTTTTCATAGCCACTCTGAAGGAAGACTTTATTGAAACACAAATATCGCAGGCAGAATAAGATGATCTGCACATACAAACTGATTTTGGCCAACCATATGACGAAAAAATATTGAAAATCATAAAACAATATGGTCATGATAAAAGTACTTTAACTGACCTGCCACCGAGCAGAGGCAAATTTGATTACAGTATTCCAACCATACCTGACGCTAACCCACCAAAAGGACACATCTACAAGATGTCTCCGGCGGAGCTGACTGAGCTGAAAAAGCAGCTGACACAATATTTGGAGAAGAACTGGATTCGACCCAGTTATTCACCATTTGCAGCCCCAGTACTGTTTGCCAGAAAATCAGATGGTACTCTCCGGATGTGCATTGACTATAGATCCCTGAATAAAATAACACTGGGCACACAATACCCTTTGCCCAGAATTGATACTATATTGGACCGTATTGCCAGTGGCAAATGCTGGACTTGTCTTGACTTGTCCAAAGCATATCATCAGATCCGCGTGAAAGAGGAAGATGTCTATAAGACATCCTTCATTACTCAACTTGGTCAGTTTGAGATGCGAGTCCTGCCATTCGGCCTGAAAACAGCGCCAGGCGGATTCCAATCATACATTAGCGCGGTGTTCAACGGTACTGCTGATGATACTCATCAGGATGCGAATATCCTTGATGACTTTGTGATTTGCTATCTGGACCATATCATCATATTCAGTGACACACCGGAGCAACATATTGACCATATTGATCAGGTACTTGCGAGACTTCGCAAACATCATTTGTACTTGAACCCCAAAAAATCATAGTGGGGTAAGAAACAAATCATATATCTGGGTCACCGTATAACAGAAAAAAGGCAAATTCCCAGACCCTGATAAAATAAAAGCGGTCTCAGAATGGCCGGTGCCAAAATCTGTCACAGATGTCAGAGCCTTTCTAGGCTTTGTAGGATATTATCGGTCATTCATTGAGGACTTTGCTGCCATAGCAAAGCCCCTGTTTGATCTGACAAAAAACAATATATTTCCGGCCTGGACAACTATACACCAGCAATCTTTTGATCGCTTAAAATATAAGATGACACATGCCCCAATTTTAATGAACCCTATCACTGGCTCGGATGCTGAGTTCGTGGTCACTACCGATGCCAGCAAATATGCTGTGGGGGCAGTGCTCATGCAAAAAGACCCTAATGCCGGACAGCTGCGTCCAGTAGCTTACATGGCTAAGGTCTTGAGGGGGGCGCAACTGCGCTACTCCACTTACGATACTGAATTTCTGGGTGTAGTGATTGCCTTACAACATTGGCGACACTACCTGGAGGGATGCAAACATTTTACCGTAGTCACTGATGACCATACAACCCTCCGACATCTGCCAACCCAGGAAAAGCTCAGCAGAAAACATGCTGGCTGGTCCCAAATTATATCACCATATATGGACAATATGGACATTGTATACAAAAAGGGATATCAAAATATGGCAGATGCATTGAGCCGACGACCAGATCTAAAAGATCTGAAGGCATCACTGGATGGATGCTTACTATATGCAGACCTTTGAGGAGGATCTGGAAAACATAACTGAATGGCTCAACCTTACCACTGTCTCTGTGCAGTTGGACAAACAGTTTCTCAACAATATCAAACTAAAATATATGCAGGATCCAAAACTAAACAGGGAGAAATTACCCCCTGGAGTACGATATGATTACCATACTGAACTATACATGATAGCTGACAAAATATATATTCCTGCGGATGATGAACTCAAAAAGAGTATCATCAAAGAACATCATGATATTAAGACGGCTGGCCATAACGGTATACTCAGGTTAGAGAACCTGATCAAAAGAAATTTTTGCTGGCCGCACATGCACCAAAATATAAAATCATATATTCGCAACTGTAAAGTCTGCAAGCTGACTAAACAGCATACGCATGCCCCAGCAGCGGCTTTGCAGCCCCTGCCGACACCAACGATTATAACTGTACCATGGGAATATTTCAGTCTTGACTTTATCACAAACTTACCATCAGTGGATGGTTATGACTGTATTGCCACTTTTGTGGATTTGTTCACAAAGCAGGCACATTTTGTACCATGCCAAAAGCCATCTCGGCTCCAGAACTGGCACAACTGTACATCAAAAATATATGCAAACTTCATGGTCTCAGTACCTGTATGATAGGATATAGAGATGTCAAGTATACATCATCATATTTCCAAGAACTGTTCAAACAGCTTGGCACAACCTTAAACCTCAGTACTGCATATCACCCGCATACGGATGGGCAGACTGAAATTCTCAGCAAAATCATTGAGCAGTTGCTACGAGCATTCTGCTACAATAACCAGCAAGATTGGGTCAACTACCTTTCCCTTGCTGAGTTCAATTACAATAATACAGAATCGTCAACCACAAAATTTACTCCATTCAAGGCAATATATGGCTTCCATCCTCGGCTGCCAATCGATATTGTCAATCCCAAAACTGGAGTGAGAGAAACTACCATAGACATCTTGTCAAAAATCCAGGATATACACAATTTGGTGCATGAGAATATTATAATTGCCAAAGAATACCAAAGGCACTACAATAAGCATCCGATAACGTTTCAGATCGGCGATAAGATAATGATAAAAACTGACGATATGATCATAAGAGGACAGAAGTGTCCTAAGCTCAAACAACGATATGTAGGACCATATGAGGTCATCGAACATGTGAACCCTCAGGCCTACAGAATACAATTACCACCTGAGCTTGAGTGCCACCCAGTGTTTCATGTCTCAAAGTTGAGACTCTGGGATACTATATCTGCGCAAACAGACATTCCTGATGCCTTGATTGGCAGACAGACGCGCAGAACTGATGACCCAATCATTGCGGACATCAGTGACTGTAAATTGGCACTGTACCCACGACTATATGCGAAGGGCAAAGCCTTGCTGTTCAAAGTAAGGTTCCATAATTTTCCAGCAACTGGAGATGACTGGATGCCCTATGAAACGATGCGGTATTCACCGCTGATGCAGCATTATATGCTGTCAGAACGATATAAACATATCTCGACCTCACCAGCATATCTTGTTGCTAAGGCGAGCCACCCGCAAAGGTTTCCACCGTGAATCTGCTGGCTCAGATTCATCAGAGCGGGGTGGAATGTGAGGATATATCCTATACCCTCACTAACCCTAATCAACCGTAGCGCACATTAAGGCGCGTAGCGCGCGCAACACTTGTAGCGGCTGCGCCTACGCCCTGCCGGCTGCCCGGCGCCTGCTGATATATCAGCGCGGCGCCCCGCCGGAACTGTAATCATAACATTCTCACCCTCACAACCTCGGAGTACGTAGCACAGACTCTTGCCACCATAAGCGCATACCCTCACAATTTTAGCAGCAGTAGGTGGATTTGTTACTGCCCTTTTTGTAATTCACACCAGTATGAGTAGGTGGAGTAGGTAGGTGCAGTACAGAAATGCTTCGGCAATTTGCTTGATGACTATAACGGAGCGTCGCCTACCCAGGGCTTTCCGTAACTGGATTGCTGCCTAAACGGCCGTCGTAGAGACGCTGCAAGGGTTTCACTGGTGCCAGTCCTGTCCCCGGGGCGGAAAAAAAAAAGGTGCAGTACTGTCGGTGGATTTGTTACCACCTTTTTTGTAATTCACACCAGTACGAGTAGTGTGAACTCGAGTCGCTTTAGGCGGCTTGCTGTGTTGATCTTTTTGTACTGCGTTTTAAATCCTTAGCGGTAGGCAGGTAGATTTGTACTTTTGTAGTTAGTATGGCCTTTTTGTAATTCACACCAGTACAGGGACCGGTACTCACGTAATTAGAACAATCAGTACTTAATGATTACATGATTACAATCAGTACTCATCGGGTGAAATACAAAAGGGCCGTATTTACGAATCCACCTATATCGCCCCCGTATTTACGAATCCACCTACAGTATTTACGAAATACGAATCCACCTGCCCGCGCGCATCTATAGGTAGTTTAGGTACTCGCCAAACCGCCGGGTGGCCAAACGACGAACGGGACGGCGGGATGATGGACGATGCTCGTATCTCCATATACGCACAACCGGTGTGAATTACAAAAAAGACAAACCGGTACCTGTACCCTGTACCAAGTAGCTATTTCGCTTTGTTTTTAATTCTTTAACAACTATATTCTTATGGTTAATTTAGAAAGATCCTAAAATATTCTTTCCTTATGTAGGTTTTTTGTACTTTCTATCCACTGTGTAAGGTTCTTAATCTTTATATTTGAACTAAAATGATTTCTTTAATAATTCTTATTAAGATTTTAACTATTACTGTTCCTTTATTGTTAGGTGTAGCTTTTTTAACATTAGCTGAAAGAAAAATTATGGCATCAATGCAACGAAGAAAAGGACCTAATGTTGTAGGTCTATTTGGTTTTTTTCAACCTATAGCAGACGGACTAAAATTGCTTGTTAAGGAACCAGTATTACCAAGTCATGCTTTGTCAGTACCAGGGTGCACTGACACATTAGCGGCAAGGCAACCACTAAGGGTGCCAGGTCAGTTATACGCGGACGACGCTGTTGGTATCACAGGCTCGTTCGATAACCTGCATGCCATGTTCGCCCACTTCTCGGAGTGGGCGGAGGATCATTTTATGGGGTTTGCGGTACTTAAGTGTGGGGTGATGGCATTAGGCCGATATTCCGACGAGACCGCGTTACGCGAACAAGCTGCCCGATGGCAGCTTGGGGGGGAACGGGTACCGGTTGTAAATGAATATAGGTACTTGGGTACGGTCATTAAGTCGGATTTAGGTATGCAACACATAGTAGACGACCGGGTTAAGAAGGGTAAACGCGCTATTGAGGCGCTCGATTCGGTATTAGTCGGTGGACGGGACATAATCCCTATTAATGTGCGTGTGTCGGTTTTTAAAACCTGTGTACTGCCGGTTTTAACTTACGGGTGTGAAGTATGGGGCATGGATAGAACTAGCGGCGCAAATAAATTACAAACTGTACTCAATCAGTGCTTGCGTTGCCTCATTGGGGTAGGTAAAAACTCCCCTGGGGTAGCCACTGCACCGATGATGCGGGAATTGGATATTGCGCCCATAGAGGCTACTAACGGCCGCTGCGGCACGGGCTCGGGCGTTCCTTAAAGCATCCGACTTGAATACATGTATAACCCATTTAGTAGATCAGCCAAGTCGGGCGCGCCCTAACACGTGGACGTCGGGGACTGTGCGGTGGTTAGATCGACTAGCTAGGGCGAACGTAGGGCTAGCTGAGGGGGCGCACCTTCCACTTGAGTGGAGGTCACTAGCCGCGCGCGATGCCGCTAAACTAGTAAAGGCATCGGTGTGGGCGCGTTACGAATCGTCGGTATCGTTAGCACGCAATAACACCTGGGGTATATATGTCCAGGCGTCCTATGCGTCAAACCCGTTGCCACAGTACGGTGTGGGTGTCCCCGCGGGGGTTGTGGCCGGGTTGCACATTATGATACAATTACGCACCCGAGTATTTCCCACTGCCCGCCGATTGGCCCGGATTCATGCCATGCCTGAGCGGTTCCTTGAACACTGCCCTGCATGTGGTGGAGGTGAATCTGAGACTATCGAACATATGTTGGTGGAGTGCCCGCGGTGGGGGTATCACCGTCATAATTTTGGGTTGTTAGTTCCGGAGTTCAGGGATTTTATTAGTAGTCAGGTTAGTGCGTCAACGCCTGAGGACTTAACTGCCTTTATTTTGGGCGGGGTCCCCCCCTCCCTTCACGGCGCCCTGGATTTTACTGGGAATGGGAAATTTTTCCAGCTATGGCGTCGGGCCCTCCCTCACATTGCCTTTTTTGTTGCACATGTATCGCACTCCCGAAATGCTTTGCTCCGCGGGTTGGGGCTTGCCCCAACTCGCATTACTCGAATGGGCCGACGCCCAAACGGGTAGGGCGGACCTTTCGTGGTCAGTGCCGGGTATTTTGATGGCAGTGTTTTAGACGGTGATCCAACAGTGTTGGAAATTCCGTCACTGGCCTTCAATTAGTCTTGCGAAATGCTTCGGCAATTTGCTTGATGACTATAACGGAGCGTCGCCTACCCAGGGCTTTCCGTAACTGGATTGCTGCCTAAACGGCCGTCGTAGAGACGCTGCAAGGGTTTCACTGGTGCCAGTCCTGTCCCGGGGGCGGAAAAAAAAACCAAGTGTCGCCGTTGTTCCGTCGACAGGAGCGCAGCGGCCATGTGTGCTGGCCTGCTGAAGTGCCCTGTCGAGAATACCACAGCCGAGCTGATGCCCTGCCAAAGCCTGCCCAAGCTGCGTCGGAGCGGGCTGTCGCCTGCCACATATTTTCGGCGCCAGCGTAAGGTTGTCTGCTTCGCTGGTGCTCGACGAGGCGCCGTCATTTCGTCGATTGCGAGCTTGCGGTTGGCCCTACGTCTGGCCGCCTGCCTGCCGCGCCGCTCACGCCTCACCGCAACCAGCCAGCCCGCCGCGCGCAGCACCATGACCTCACCCACCGAGTTCCGAAGCTCTTTCCTGGCTGACCTTGGCGAGGCCCACAGCCTAAGCTTCTCAAGGAACCCGGCTATCACGGGGGCTGCGCCTTCAGGGGGGGGCGCCGATGGCGGTGACGAGGCGCCGCTGTTGCTGGTCGTGCTCAACTACAACCTACCGAGAGTGACACCGCTACTATGGCAGCGAGGTGAGCAACGCTCAGCTGGTCATGACGCACATACCCCCCCCCCTTCCTTTCTTGCATCGTGCCAGCTCCCCCCCCCCCCCCCCCCCCTCCCCCCCGCCCCCCGGACCCATCCACACAAAAAGCATGGACCTCTGTTGGTGCGTACCGGTGCCAGTAAAATGCCACTCATTATCAGAATAAATGACTATAATTTCGATTATAACAGCCTGGTAATAACCACTGTCAGTAATAGTGGCATCGCATGCTGGATGACACATTACCTTCGTAGAAATCCCACTCCACCTGCTCAATCTAATAAACTCGTGCTCATGCCCCCCTTCCCTACAGCAACATACGTGGTGGCGGCGGATGGAGGCGCCAACAGGCTGTACAATGAGGTACCTGATATGGTCGCTCAGGTGTTCAGCACCGAGGCGGCCCGCGACAAGTTTGTGCCCGATGCGGTCATTGGGGACCTGGATTCCATCAATCCAGACGTGCGGGCATTCTACGAGTCACGTGGCGCGGCCATTGGTGACTATAGCGAGGACCAGGACACCACGGACCTCACCAAGTGCGTCCAGGCGTGCTTGCGCCACATGCAGTCGGCTGGGCTGTCAAAGGAGCAGGTAGGCGTCCTCCATGCTTGGGGCGCGGGGTGTGTAGCAAGACTTGGCACTGCCTGAAACGCGAAGGGGGGGGGGGGGGGTGATTATGCAGGCATTGCATGGCATGCCCTCCCGCATTGGGGCGAAAAGGCGGTGAGCTGTGCATGTATGCGCCTGCACAGACCACAATCCTTGCGCTGGGTGCAATGGGGGGGCGCCTAGACCACACGCTCGGCAATCTCAATGTGTTACACAGCTTTGAGGGGTTCAACCTGGTGGGTGCCGGCCCCCTTCCCTCCCCTCCCTTCCCTTCCCTGCCGCCCCTCTCTGGATCACCTCCTTTATCCGCTGCACCTGCTCCTTTAATACTGCCACCTGCGTGCTCAATCGCAGCACTGATAAGAGCTGCCTCCGCCAGGTTTTGTGCGGGGAGGGCAACCTGACGCGGCTAATTCCAGCCGGGGACTCGGTGATCATCCCGGTATGCCATCTGATCCATGCTCTTGTATTGGGCGCTCTGACATTACAGCCCTCACTCTCTGCCATCCATGCATGCCCGCAGGACGCACGCATGGAGGGGCCCACTTGCGGCCTCATCCCGCTGATTGGGCCAGTGACTGCTTCAAGCACCGGCCTAGAATGGAATCTAGGTATGCGCGCCACTGCGTTTGTGCGGAATGGGATACTGCCAGAGCTGATGGGCGCGTCTTGACATGCCA